>JAWCTZ010001347.1:0-20308 GCA_036850595.1 Rhyacichthys aspro | reverse complement strand
GCTGTGTATTGTCATTTATCATCATCAGTATAACTACCAGATGCATTAAATATAATCAAATCAACTTGTAAATAATAATAATGCAAGTCTTTGGGGCATGTAAATTAAGACAGTATTAACGCCTGTTGCAATATTTGTTGTGTATAGTGCAACTGTGCTTGATAAACTACACAAGGAGCAACAGGGAGAAGAATGGCTGAAAGCTATTTGCTTTATGTATTCATTATTAATGTGCTTTGTTTCAATTACTTACCCTCAGCATTAGCCGTACTCAATTTCTTTCGCTTCCTTTTTGGTGCATTAATTAGCGCATGTTCATAATCTATATAAATGAAAGCAATTCAAGTGCTGGCTTTAATATTAATCCTTTTGGTATATTCTGTAAAAAGCGGTCCATTATGAAAGTGTGCTACAGGTTGTGAAATTAAAAGAAGTTAATTTTTACATAGCAATGCCTAAATACTATCCTGGAAGATTACAGTTAGGGTTAGAATCTCATTTTTATACTTAATAATTTTCGGTTACACCACATAAACGTAATAAGGATAAAAAACCTTTAATTAAACAGCAGACTGTGGTTTTGAGTGGGCTCCTGACAACTCACAAATACAGGCATAATGTGCACACGTAATTGTTGGATTTTTATTTATTTTTTTGTGGAGTATGGAAGGTGTGACATTCTTAACACAAAACCAAACACACCATAAACCCCCCCTCGGCTTTCCAAGGGGAAACCGGCCACAGGAGAAAATACATGAGGGGGGTTCTTTGGGGGTACTCTTTTAGTAAACTTAAAGTCTCCATTACTTCGAGTAAAATTACATTAGCCGAATATCTGCACGTTTTCACTTGTTGTGCACCTGTTGTTGTGACTGTTGACTTAAATGAGACAATTGTCAGTTTGTGTAGTGGCATAGAGTGAGGAGATACACCCCAGAAATAGTGCATAAAAAGCCATAGTAATGCACTCACTCCCATCATGGTCATATAACTTCCCCAACTTATTGTACTGTATATCTACTCAGGTTTCCTTTTAATAAGCCCAGATGTCATTGCAATACTCTAAGTCATGTTTTTACCCAAATAAAAATAACCTGACCATGATTAAAAGAAATAAGTAATAATTTTAGTAAATACATTTAAATCGTGACTGATAAATTTGAGAATTTCAAGTTGAAAAATTGCATCACTGCTTGTGCAATCTATGTTGAATACACAATAACACTGCACAGACTGGACTTTCGTTTTTACTCTCCACTTCTTGCAACAGCCCAAACTTTTTATTTATAATGAATAAAAAGCGCATTGAGACCTGGATTGTGTAAAACTACGTAACATTTGAATAATTTATGGCTCCAAAGAAAAATGTATTAAATCTGCTCCTGATTAGAGAGCCATCCTCAACATTAGGCGCTTCATGCAATATTCACAAAACCATTAGCCTTAAGGAAGAAATTACCTTGAGGGGAGCTGAAAACGGGAAGAATGTGATTACTCCATGTTGAGAAGAGCATATGTAAACAGAGGAACACGCGTTGACCCCGGCGGCCTCTGGGAGCATGAGAAATAGGATGTTTGCAGGAATCGGAATGGGCTGCAATAACACGGGCGCAACAGTTCGTGATGATCAGATGTGAATGGGCTCAAACCCCTGTGGTCAGCTCTCAGCCCCTTTTGAATCCAGATTTTTAATAATTCAGGCTTTTCGAAGGCATGAGTCGTTTCCAGTCAGTACAACCAGGCTGAATGAATACCACTGAGTCCACTGCTGTGTCAGAGGTGAACTTCCTGCTGCTAAATGTATGCACATGTTCACTAAAGTGGCCTGGATCAGACCTCATTCAGCCAGAACACATTGGGTCATATCAGCGTGAACTTGTATAACCACATGGAGTCTAATCTCTACATCCGATAGTAGTAATGTTACGCAACACAGCCCTTAACTGAGAGCTGATTAAAATAAAACACTGGTTGATTCATTATCCTTTTTTTTTTTTTTTTGAATGATGGCAGAAATAACCGTATTGCAAGACAGAATTTAATATGAAGCAAACAATTCCTGCCAATTTTGACTCTATAGATTACTAACAATGATTAATAATGGGGTAATGAGGGTAATGCACATTGACATGCCGCAAGTGCTGCTGCTTTGACATGCTTTGGTGCTTATAGAAAATGAAATTGCTAAGGCACGTTTCAACTGCAGCAGCTCAGCATTCTTGGAGAGGCATTTCCATGGTCAATTGAGCAAAGAAATTTCATAAATAAGCTACTGTACCAGTTCGCTTATTCTCCCACCTATGTAATTCCAGCTGGGTTGAAAATGAGGATTCAAAACTGCAGTGTTCTCTCAAATTTCACGTCTTTTTCTTGTGATAAACAGTCATATTCCAAGGAGTGAAAAGACTAAAACAATTTTTGAATAAACTCAAAGCTAACCTGTCCTACAGTCAGTGCTGCTCAGAAATACGCAATAGTCAAAACGTTACGGCATAGTCTGCGTTCATACGGAGCCACCCAAAATGTACAAAAAGATGTAGTACATATGCCAGGCCAGTAGGGGGTGGGTTTTCTTTTGCTTCTTCTGCTACCCCTCTTTGGTAGAGTCGTTGGTTGTACATGCGTGTTGTGCCTGTGATGTCAAGGTTTTCAGAGAGGATGCTAGCTTCACAGTTTACAAAACAAAAACACCTCCTTGTGGAAACAAAGTTTGTGTTTTCATGGTGAAAACACTGGTGTCATGTAAACGAGAGGCCTAAATGCAACAGAAAAAATGCAGATTCTGCCCCTTAGACAGAATCATCTGGGATAGTTTCCATAGAAAGTGCAAAAAAGCATGTCTTTTAAATGAACAGCTGGAGGTGATTGGATTAATCATCTGTGAGTAAGTGCAGTGTTATCCAATCAGAGCAACAACATGTTTACGGTCATTACATCGTCAAACCTAAAGCACGCCCCTAACTGTCAGTACTGCCATGTCACAAGATGGAACCCGCAGCAGTTAGAGAGCAGAACTCAAACAATATAGTCTTTCTGCTTTAATTTCTTTTAAATAATGAGTCCTCAAAATGTAGAGACTGGAATAAACTGGAAACATCCTATTCTTCTAGTGTACAGCGAAACCTCTAACCTATTGCACTGTTACTGTACCAGATCATGTCCAAAATAATTTAGCATAAATAATACAATGTTAATACTCACGTGACATTTCATTGACTTACTGTAGATTTATGCCAGTGTTGTGTTTTGTATCCGGACAACTTTCAACAAAAACTATGTGAAATCATTGTCTAGAAGTCTATCCGTTGACGTCAACAGAATTCAGGAGTGGATATCTGAATGTCTTCAAGCACATAAATGTTAAAAAGTTTCTCATAATACACATAAGCCCTTGCAAGATGTTGAATTAATAATAGAGCCTTGCCGTTAGCAGCGCAGAGTCGTGTAAACACCAGCACGAGGGCCTTCTCTGCTCAGGCTGGAAGCTCACACATCTTTTCATCTCATTTGATTTGGCTTAAGTCTTTTCCTGAAGACACATGAAAGGACATGTTCACAGAAAATAAAGCGCAGATAGAACTAAAACTAAACCTGTAAGAAATGCCTTAGCTGAAAAGAAGGGATTAATCTGTAAAAATCCAAACTGCTATGTCTCCTGCGTCTTTTCCTCTCTCCATCCATCTCGAGGGTGAAGGGAAGTTCAAGCCCTCGCTCTTGTATTCTTTTCATTAGTGGTGAACTCATTGAATCCTTTGCCCTTTGGTTTAAGAGGTGCATAATGTGCTACAGGGCGCTCTTTGCTTGATATGCCACTATCAATATTCCTCTAATGAAAACTCCGCTTTCTTATTTCTCTAAGTAAACGAGTAGGTAGCATCTACACCACCGCCATTGCTAGCAGCTAAGAAGCGCACTTTTTTTTCTTTTTTTTTTCTAAGCTAAATGATTGCTTTGTTGGGCGTTCAGTTTGACAGTGTGTGGCAAAGAATGGTCTCTGTGGGATAAGAGTCTGACAGCGGCAGCTCGAGGCAGAGTTCAATTACAGCAAAGCTTTGTGTGAGTTTTATTTCACACTTCTTTGCCAAAACTAATTTCTGGGACATTTGTGGTGCCAATTTGTGCGTAGGGGTGCACAGGGTGATAACACAGGAGCACAATATGAACCAAAAATAAATAAAAATAGCACATTTGCCTCATGTACTGTTATTCTTGATAGAGCGAGGGAGATTGGTCCTACTACTCTGCTGCTTTTGCACTGCTGCTTCACTGATGTGATGTCACTGGAGCTAAAACAAGTTTACTGGTATGTCTGATTTATTCTTGTTCCCCCAGCAGATGGACTCCAGACTGCACAAATTTTTGCAAAGCCATGTTTTCAGGACAAAAGCTAAAATTCTGCACTTATCTCCACATTGTCAATGTTTATCAGATTTCCCTTTTTTCGATATATGTTGTTTTGTTGGTGGCCATTACGTTTGTGTTTAAAAGCCCAGATTATGTTTTAAGGTCCCATTTTTTCCACAGATAAACTAGTAGGTGATTTTTTTTTTTGTGAGTAATCTGTCATTAATTATAGTCAACTATGCAAAAACAGAAGTTCAAATAATAATAAATATAACCTTAACCTGCTGCAACCTAGGTGTGTTTAGGTGAGTTAAATGCAGACACATTTATAGCGTAATAACTGCTACCAAACACAAAATAATAAAAATCTGTAAGATTCCATAACTTTTGTTTTGTGTTACTTTGATTACATGACTAATTCATGTTCATACACTTTTTTCATGAGTTTTAATTAAATTTCCATAAGTAATAAACAGAGGATGTCTTATTAAAGCTCCACTCTCTGATTTTCTCATTTAGTCACTGTCTCAGATTCCACTCCCCTCCAACAGCAGAGTAGGGACCTCTCCTGCTTTTCTCATATAAAAAAAATAAATAAATTTTCACTTAAAATACTCACATTACACCAAACTGAAGTTTAGAGTTTACAGTTAACTTTTAGATCCGTCTTTACCATCAGTACAGCAATTATCTCCACCTCTTTCAACATTATGTGATTGAATTGCCAATATTTGTCCCCATTTAATGTTGCCTCTCTCTTCTCTGGTGATGTTTTTCTTTTTCGCGCTGTTTTACTGTGTTAAAAGTTGTATTTAGCTCAGAATATACACTTTCTGTTATATCGACATCCATTAAATCTCCTATTGACATACAATAGAAGGTTTAATGGCTTCTATTCTATGTCAATAGAAGGACTCTATTTTCCAGACGTCAGCTGCCTTGTAATAAAGACGTTAATAAAGATAATAAGATGGTATTATAAAGCCTGTTTTTTGCTTTTACAATATACTATTTGGGGTTTAAACCATTTCCCCAAGTAAGAAATATTAGCAGTAAAGTAATAATATGCTGTTTCCTGTAATATAAAAAAGTTTAGCAGGATTTAATGCTATATACTGATACTTAATAGAAAACAAATAATTTTAAATCTTAAACATAATATCTGTTTGTTGTGCCACAATTGATACAACGCAATCACATTTCCAAAACCAAATTGTTCTTTCCCAAAATCTGACAATTGCATTTTTAAACTTTTTTCACCAATGTGCGATTTACATTTAAGAGCAAGCAATAATTAATTAATATTTGTAGCGGAATACTTATTAGAAGTAACCCTAAACCACCATAAAGCATGACGAGTAGTAGTGAAGTATCAATGATCAAGGTAAGAAAAAAATAATCCAGTCACAGTGAAACAGTTATAAAATATGGGTAGAGTGATTCTAATATCTTTATTCTGTCTGAAATTATTCATTAAATATTTAATGTATTTATCATCTTGAATGAATCTTGTTGGAAGTCCACTATCAGCAGTAAACTTTCATATCTAGGAAAGTTTATTGATTAATTTTTAATCACAAATCAAAGCAGCTGATCAGTGACCACAGATATCGCCTCTGTTTTACTGAATGGGATTCAGCCTTGTGCTAATGGATTTTAAAAACTTCTTCTGATAATACACTAACATAAACCTCTGCAGCTTCTGGACTAAACTAGATGCTTGACTGGAGAATATCTAAGAGAGAACAGTTAATAATAAAATAACATGAATTGTCATGATTGTGCTGCAGCTGAAGTACACACTAAATACATGGATGTAAATATCTTTACAGTGACATTGTGTCTGTTGAAAATTGAACTAACTTAATAAGTCAAATTTAACTGTGTTTTCAGTGAGTGGTATTTGACAGTTTAGTAAGGCACACTTTGCTAACCACATTTACTAATCTAATCTCTAATCTTCATGAGGAGCAATGTCCAAAATTGTAGAAGATTGTTTGGAGTTGTTCTCAGCTACAAAGAAATCTAAATCTAAAGCCGTGTTCCACTTTCCTCTATCTCAGGGACTCATATTTTCACGTCTGCTTGTGTTTAATGCAATGGAAATGAAAATGCAAAGTTGTTAATGTAGCAAGACAGAGCTGTGAGACTTTGAACTGGAAAATGTCACTGATTGCTTGCTTTTCATTTATTCTGAAAAGTGCCACTTCTGTAACCAAAGCAGAGTATTACAGTATAGTAGGTTTATTTTGGAAGTGGCATTTCACACCTTTCTCTGCCTTTCCTTTAATATATTTTTGGCATAGGCTGTCTACATTTTCCATCCAGCTGCTGGTGCCCAGAGGTTTGGTGCCTCCTCTGCTGAAATCTCACACATGGAGACATTTTATAATGAGGCAGCATTTCCTATTCATGCTGCTATACACTATGTAGATATGGCGCTATTCAATATTTTACAGATCACATCTCCACATGCTCCCATTTATCTTCAGGTACAGTACGTGTCTGTTTTTCTGCTGAGTTGACGAGTTGACAGGCACTGGATACGGGCCTTATAACGCAAGCATCAATCATGCAAATATCTTTGCGCACTCTGCCCGTCTCACCGTAATCAATAACCCACCAATAAGTAGAACGTCCGCAGACAGCGCTGTGCTGCTTTTATTTCTTTACGCGAGCGTGTTATGGCAGCACCACGCTGACATTCTCTCTCCCATCAGCATCAATTTTTAATCACGGTATCTGGCCTCGCCGCTGCTCATCAAGAGCTGGAGCCTGCTGTCAGAGTGTGGGCTTGCTCACAGGATAAGAGCTCTTACTGGTGCTGGTGGAAATAGATGTGTGCTGGTGCTGCTGCCTACCTCTCCTGGACCATCTGTGGAGTGGCAGCACTCTGACGCTTACATAATGCATTCACAACAGGCCCCTCTTTCCCACATTATGCCAGCGCATCATTTGAATATCTGTCAGCAAATCTAGTCTTTATCTGTGTTACATCATCAGCTCTCTAACTCTGTTTATTTAGCTAAACAGAATACAGAAGAATGAGGTAACAGAGGTTCATGGTGGGCTGCTTTCCACAGTCTCTTGTCAAACTATGGGGGATATGCAGGAAACAACTTTCTCTTCAATGGGAAAAAATGAGTACAGTACAGTACAGCAAACAAACTCCGACCAGACTATTTTATGATTAGAGCAACATAATCATTTTAATGCAGTATAAATGGATTGCTGTTTATCCTTAACCAAGCTACATTCTAGTTTGCTATATGTCAGGGGTCCCCAACCACCGGAACATGGACTAGTGTCAGGCTGTGGATCATTTGATACTGGGACACACAGAAAAATAGACATAATAATATTTCATTTTCATTTTTTCCCCCAATATCCCAATCTTCCAGGTGTTTCATTTAGAGGACTGATTAGTTTCATTGGAACCTCTTTCCCACTCACATGTTAAGCCTGGCTAAAATGAGTGAAAAGCAGAACACAAGAGGCCAATAAAAATAAAGATGCATCATAAAGATACACAAGCCTCAAGCCTGCTCTGTGTAATATGTGGCGAGAGGCTATGAAGCCGTCCAGACTGCTTCGTGGAACCTTGGTGGTGGCCTGAAAATGATGTTTGAAACAACATCAAGTCTCACAACATTCTGGAGTGGTGGAGTAATCTGAGTTTGCTAGAAAAATCCTGCAAACTTCAAGTGTCTTCCATCACTCCTAGATGGGATCGTCTTGTTGCAGTCCAGTCCCACTGACTCGACATTATGGTGAGTTTTGTTACATTTACATTGTGTGTAGTTATCAAAAAAAATGTGCGTGTTATGAGCTTACAGCGTTATATTTTACGCCAGACTGTTGACACTGGAAACTCAAATCCACAGAGACCAGACTGACCAGACTCCTTCAACTCTATTTTTAAAGCACTAGCCCACAACCATGGGTTAGAAGATGGCAAAAGAAATGAGGACTTCAAAAGTTATTGCTGACATTTCTCTATGAGGCAGTAGAGTTGTTGGATGCTGTTTGATAAATAAGTTCACATAAGTTTGTCATCAGCTCTCACTGAGGTAAACCATAATTATAGCAGCTCTAACCAGAACAAAGTCCCAGCAGCCGTTAAGTTCTGTTCCAATTAGTAGTACAAGTGTTTCTACGGTCATAAAGGTTTACATTTGGAGGGCCACTCCATCTCACCATCTCCACTGCCAACTGTTAAACATGACACAGCTCTGGCAATGACACTGGAGCCATCTTGTGACTCATTATGTCTGATAATGACTCTGCATGTGTGTGAGGCTGTTTTACCCTCCCAGAGCTCTGAGGGTGAACACACTGTGGCAATCCTTCACATGATAATACTCTCTCCAGAGGCAGCAGGAGTGGTTCCGGGAACACGCCGCTGTAAGAGCCCACATCTTGCTCTCATTTGAGGATGGTTTGTGACAGCTGTAGCAGCAGGGGACTGACGCTCAGCTGCAGGCTGCTATTTCTGTGCCTAAAATGAGAAACTGCGGTTATTCAATAAGAATATTCAATAAGTTTAATTACCTTCTGTTACCTAAGGTCATCGGGAGTCAGGGTGTGGAGTTATTTTTTTCATGTAATTCTAGTTCATGGCAATACATGTCAATTTGGTTTAAGGTTTTAAGGCAAATTGATCACCATGCTCTCCACAGTCAGGACGTTTACATAGAGCAGAGCTTACTCTGACTATGCTCATAGCTCCATTAAACCCTCTCAGCTGGATTTCACACCTGTCCAAGTTTACACGCACAAGAAAGAATCAAAGATTAACAGCATTAAGCCTTTGTTGTAGGCATTCATAAATATTAACAACTTTACGAGTTAAAAACACATTAATACAACAAAGTAAGAACAACACGTTTTTTACTTGGCAACCGCGCCGTCCAAAAGCACATGAACACATCATAAAGTATGGTAGACTAGCTTGGGCTTATATCCTCCTGACTAGCAGGAAAAAAATATCCCAATTACTTATTTTTCTAATTTTCCCAGTTGTTTAGAAAGCATTGAATACACTGAATACATTTTTTTTTTTCCTTTATAGGTTTTTATTTACACTCTAATTTTACAGTAAAACATTGTTACTCTACCATAAAAAAAACATTACAATTCAATTTTGACCCAGAATTTGTTGAATGGAAAAGATTTAACATTTACTTCTCTTCTTTCCATAAAATGTGCTTGTGGTGATGGACACCATTTTCCTTTGAAAGGAAGAGGAAGTTCCCAAAACTCCACCCCTATAAATTTGGTATCATTCAAAAGTGCTAAACGTCCTCTTTAGAACACACAAGGAGTTGGTAAGATAGTATGCAGGGGATTGGAGATATTTGAGGAAACAAATGTCCACTAAAGAGGACAAATTTGAACTACGAGTAGTCAGGAGGATATGACATTACAGACCAAAATAACCAACAAACAGGATGGACTGCGGCAGAATGACCCAAAATATGCGTCTTTGCTGGTTAAAAATTGGTTTAATTCTAAATACAGTTCTTCATGTTTTTCCTCATGTGTTTAAGTGTTTCTCTGTCTGACCCTGGAGCATGCTCAGTGCACTGTGTTAATTGGACTAAGCCATACACATGCAGCAGTATTCTGACAATGAACCGCATTATACAGGTTTGTTTTGATTTTGAGAAATTTGAATGACCCAATTGGAGTAATGTGTTTACAGCAGTTAAAAACTCTGATTATAATTGGAATAAGGCAATCATTTACATTTCTCTACCTGTGCAAACGTACAGAGTGTGATTTGTCCTGGTCTTACGCTGCTTGTGGAAGCGTTGTGTTACATGAGATGCACTTGACGTAATTTTAGTGTATTTTCTACAAATACAACAATGAAGGGTCCAGTATATTGGCCTATTTCTGGTCCCTTTATTTGAAACGTAAACTGTGTCACTCACGTTATGTCTTGTGATGAGACCATGTCCTGGTGAGGGTACTGTGTCCATGAGATAACTCTACTGTTGCACAGTTCCCCCTTAAGGTGTGTTATTCTCCAGACTCTCTCAGCTCTGACACACGTTAAGTCTTTATTTACATTCGGCTGCCTGTGTCACATCTGCATCCGCGACAGTTAAGTGAGATTTATGAGAAGGATACAGCACTCAGTTCAAGATGGTGTTTTTCTTTTTGTTTGCCAAGCAGAGCAGGAGAATAAAGCTGTAATGAGAAACAGTTTTCTATCCCGTGCACTACTTTTACAGTCGGAGCCACCTTCAATCTTAAATTCCTTTAGATTTAATATAATTGTGGATATCTGTGGCACGTTTCTGTCCATCAGTATTACTTGCTACGAAAATACACTTCTGGCTTCGAAAACAGGTGTCATTTTACTTCATTGTAATATATTTTAATGAAGATATTTGTAGATATATTTCATTTATTAAAGCAATAAATGAAAAATATCACTAGTCCAAATTTCACTGTCAGTTGTTATGATGAAGTAACTTTATGACAAAAGGCAGAAAATGTGAGAAGCTAAGTTCAATTTATTGTTGTAATTCAGAAAAATCATATGCTAATCTATGCTAAATATGCAGACTTTTTTCCTGTAAATTGCGTACGGTGGCCGAGAAGTGCAAAACAAATATACAAATTACGAAACACATTTACAACGTTTTCACATTTACATAAAACATTTTTACATTTTTTTTTTTTATTTATTTTTTTTTAATTTTTGTTTTAATATTGGTAAAAGTGTTTTGCCCAGGTTATTTTGTCCAATAAAATGTAACAATGTTTTATGTAAATGTGAAAACGTTGTAAATGTGTTTCGTAATTTGTATATTTGTTTTGCACTTCTCGGCCACCGTAATGGCAACTTTATAAATACAAATTGAATTGATTTTGTCATTAATTAATAGCACTCCATTAAACAAAAAATGCAGCGACACGTTATAGCTTTGAACTGTGATGAGTCCATAAGAAGGAATAGAATGTAATTAAACGAGACATGTTTCAGGCACACGTGTCAGTCAGAGCATTCAAATGAGAGCTGGGCGCCATGGTAACGGCTGATGGATGGAGACAGAGCGCAGAAGCAGGAGGATGAAGACATTGACCTGTCAGGTTTGACTGTTGGGTCTACGTCTGTGTATTCTAAGATGTCAAACTGGGCAACAGCAAATACACCTTACATCATTCATTTCAATGTTTACAATGACATCCTGTCTCGACCTCTGGATAAGACCACATCAACAGTCGGCTGAAGCACATTTCCACTTCAGTCCGAAAAGCTTTATGTGTAGATATAGGGGGCCTTCATAAAAAAATGAAAATAGAAAATAGCACTCATAGGGGTTTCAGTCCATTCTGTTAAAGTGCATTTTTAATTAAAAGCATGCTATATAAATAATACATAAAGTGATTCAGGTCCAAGGATTTTTGGCTAAACTACAAAGCCCAACAACAAACCAAAAAAAAAAAAAAAAAAATACAAAACATTATGTAGAACATGAACTGTGAATGTCAGAAGTTGTCAGGTCCTTAATAATTGAAGAACTTTGGCTGGCTCAAACAAATGGAGTCAAGTCTGACAAAAGAACACCACCTTATCACAGTCCAGATACAACCCACACTGATCCCATTATGACACATTATAGAACTATGACGAATCTAAAGACTTGGCTCCTCACTGAAGCTCCAGATGATGCCAGATGGTTTCACATTAATGATGATGAATGCCACTCAGAAATGGTCCCTCTAGGACAGACGCTCCAGCTGCATGTTCCTGTCGGGGCTGTTGTGAGGCTGCAGTGCAATGTGGCCCCACTCACACCTTGTTTCACAGCGTCTCGCCTCACGACTCCCACTGAAAACCCAGCTGTCAGTCACCGGAGGAAGAGGAGTGCTATGTTCTGCCACCGCAGCTTCCGCTACAGAGGAGCCTTTACAACTTTATGACAGATTCACCAACCCTATTATGAACAGGAAACTGCATTCATTCACCTCTACTGCTTTCTTTTTTAAAACATTTATACATATTGATTGTTCTTATGTCTGGTAGTGTCTGCAGGAGGACGGTTTTCAAATAAACAATGAATCCAGACTAACATATTGTACATCATGCAATATTGACTTGTGTGCATCATCAAACCTTGAAAGCTCAATACGACCAACAAATCATAATCATTTATTAGTTGTTGTTTTTTTTTTTTTTTTGATAGATTGTTTATTTTTCAGCATGTTGGTCCAGAGCCAATTAATTCTGCACTGAATTCTGATTAGTTGTATTTCTATCCAATTACATTCACAGGTAGTTTCATCTGCGTCCATTTGTTCCACTTACTCACTTGAATCAACAGTATATATTATTAATAATATAATCAAATAATATAATAAGAGCAGAAAACAATTAGGATGGCTGACCAGGCTATTTTTCTATGGCCTTCAAATCATTTTTCACAAGGTATTGGTATTTAATGCAGAGAATGTGATGCAGGGGTATCATGGACAGAAGCCTGTAAGGGTCAAACCTATTGACTGCTGTCTGAGTTACTGAGATGGACAATCCCCCTTTCTGCCCGGTTATGTAAAAATCAAAACACAGTTGTTCATAATTAGTTTGTTAGTTTATTATATGAGTTTAGGCTGGGCATTGACCAAATGTTTTTTTTTTAAAGCTGTTTTTGTTATGTATGTTTTAGTTTGACCCTCTTTCTTTGCAATGACCAGGTTTAAAATACAGTAATTATAAAGCCACAAAGTCCAAAAAAGCACTCAAAAGCACATGGCTAATTTACATGAATCAACAAAGTATACTGTCTAAGTAAAGATGCTATGTTGTTTAGTATTTTCCTGAAACATCACTAAAGCATACAGAGGTAATATGACTCCGGTAATTATTAGTGTCTTTAGCATAGACAGAGTTATTACGGGCATAATTTGAACTGTCATGGACGCTAGCAGCAGCATTAGCTTTATAGAGTCTATAGCGCATTGTCAGAAAAAAAGGTTTTTTTCTGATAAATTTTATGAACTTATTCAGCAATTTTTTTTTACATAATTGTAAAATTGAAAACTTGTATTATACAAATGTATTGTCCAACCCCATACATGGAATGAATAGAAATGATCTAACTGTAACATAGATTTGCTTTTGTGACGGTCACGTTTATGAAGGCACTAACAGACTTGCCTACTAAGCTGTGTACTTCAGAGTGCACCAAATAAGGCCTGCACCACTTGAAATGAAAGGAGTGCATTGAACTGTAACCTTTGCTTATAAATGAAGTCCCACTATGAGCTGATCAGTAGTGGTCAGTTTGGTACAGTTTATTCTGTTCTCTGGTGTTTTTATGCCCCTCTATAAATATTTCCCTGGAATATAACTGAAATAAGACCACAATCTGTCTTTATCAATTGCTTAAGTTATGTGCGAACGAGCTATCATCACTTTGAGACTTCAGATTTATTGGACAAATTCGGACAAAATATAGATTTGCTGAATTTTTTTTTTTTTTTATAATGCACTGTTCTGCAAAAAACATGGAGTCCTGATGTAGTGTCTTAAGTGACATGTTAACTATAAGAGTTTAGAGATGCCGATGTGAAAATAATGTCAGAAAATATGAAACTTTGGGTAATGTTTTTGCCTGTGGTAGCTTTTACTAGCAGATTCAAGCAGAGACAAATAACAGAAATATGAACAGCTTCCAGTTTATAAGATACCTCAAAAATATAGAGTCTACACAACTGTCAAGATCATAACTCTGCTTTATCTGAAATCCAAAAGCCTGAATGAAGACTTCCCTCTAAGCTCATCTCACCTCTGAGGCTTGTGTGTTTTGTCGAGTCGGCCTCTTCCTAATACAACAGAGCCTCCAAGTGTTAGTAAATGTTGCTGTAGATATTGCTTGCAGTGCATCTCACCTAACCCTCTGAAATGGCTAAGCAATAAATCCAAAAAGTCTAACAAACCTGTAAAATGTTGCTCTAAAACTTCACCTTGTAGGAGCCTTGTACAAAGAAAATGAAACAATTTAAGGTTATGGTGTGTTAGTGGTTGTCTGTCTCCTCCAGTATCATATCATTTATAGTGCTTCTTGGAGCTGTCACAGAAGCACTTCAGACGACATGGTGGAGGGAAGTTTCTCTGGTGTCTATCTTCACTTGGTAATAGATGGTAAAGTTCTGCCATAGTCTATTTCATGGATCTATTTCATTTAGATTTAAAAATACAATTCAAACAGACAAATTAAGATTTCACCATTCTGTGCTGCAGCAGGTAAACAGAGCTAAACACTGCAATACTCGAACAAAAATGAGAAGTGAAAGGAAAAAGATAAAATGAAAATGTTTTTTCAAATAAAGCATGTCTTGAAGTGTCATATTTCAAAAAAACTAATATTGTGAATGATTGAATGACTATACTACTTTTTTTTTTTTTTTTTAAACAAAGCTAGAGCATTAGCAACAACTGTTTCTAGTTTTAGACAAAGTTGGTTTCCTATGGCGCTTGCTTTGTAAGTAAAAAAAAGGCATCTATTGTCTACATTGCATTAAACACAAGCAGAGCCTGTGGCCTTAAATAATAATCATTATAGGACATTGGCACAGATCTATGAATGAATGTCCTGAAAGCTGGGAATAAACTGTTAACAGTCTGAAGTTTACAGCAGTATACAGCTGTAGCTCCAACCTCTCATATCACTACATCACTACACTACAGGATTTACTTTATATGAATTATTGGAAACACATCCAAGTTTTATAGTCTGCATCAAAAATGATTTATATCTCATATAGAAACGACTTTTGTTGTACTTGTGTGGCACCACAATATAAGTAGCACATGTAGCTCTTCTGGACCCAGCACAATGAAAATGTGAGCCATAGTGGGCCATACTGACTGTACCGTACCACTACAGTGGAAATCAGGTTCTGATGATCTTCAGGCAGTGCTTGTGGTCTATTACAGTTGCGCTGTACCATGGTTGTTTTACAGTTACCTTGACCCCAACTTTTTCTCAATAATTTTTTCCACTAAGGATCCATTACCCATCAGCTTGGTATTCATCTGAGAAGGTCTGGAGCATGAAGAGCTGGACAGCATCACACTCTACTGAATAAGCTTAACTGCCTTGACCTTTATTGAGGAGCTGCAGGTGCTTTACACACTTTATTGGCCTGAGGACTCAGGGGCAATCTACATAGAGACTCAGATTGAAGCAGGAGGAGTCAGGAAATGGCTGTGATGTGGGATATATTAGGCTAAACAACTAGATAAGGTAAGAGAATATGATATTAATAATAATTATGTACTCATCTATAAGTTAATATATTATGTGACCTCTTTAAAATGTGACCAATAGATCAATAAACCCATAAAAGTTAATGAGCCACACAGTATGCATTTGAAATTGACTATAAATCATTCCAAATATTAATTCTAGTCAGACTGTTATTCTGGATCACATTACATAACAACATATGGTATCACATCACTGGACAAATCTTTAGCATGAGCAAAAACAATGGCCTATATTAGCAACTGATAACTGTAAATGTGGATGCTTTGTGAACACTAAATGTAATCTGCTTTACTTTACATCATATCACATACAAAATGAGACTTCAGTCCAAGATGCTGCCAGAGAAAGAAAGATCCATCAACCTCCACCATGAAAAAATAGTATCAGATAAATTCAATGATGAGTCAGAACTGAGGCCCCATGAGACTGTGTCCGGAGGTTTGTCATCTCAGAATTGCAGGGCAGACTGGCAGCAGAGGACCATCAGTTTTCCAGCTGTCGCCACAGGACGGATCTATGGAGGAAATGTGTGAATATGTTTGGACATCCAGCCTCTCTCCGTCCACCGGACTTTACTTTGTGTAAAATATTTATGAATGCGTCAATATGTTCCTTCAGACTTTTACCTCCATCCTCACTGTGCCTTCAGAATGACAAAACTCGTCACAAAAATGTCAAACAATAACAATACAACATTCTGCGTCTCATCAAACATGTCTTATCATTAACCTATAGTTTCAGTCTACATGAAAGTGATTTTTACCCATCACTGTTACAGCCCTTTGTCTGTGGGGCTCTGGGTCTTGCACCTCACTGCTCTCCTGACACTTGTTTTATCTCCTTTTAAATAGTCCACTGCTTGTGTGTATTTGGGTTTTATTCATATTATTGTTTGCTGATTATTTATTATTTATTTCCAACATTTCTAATCACAAGTTATTATATTTTCATTATTTGTATGTCTGCTGTAGGAGAATTGTGTTACTGCCTTAGAGCTTCGAAGTATTGGACCACATACAAGGACTGAAGAGAGTCTGGATGTCTTAAGCAGGAGAAGTTTATTACCTTCACATACAGGCCCGGAGACAGTTGAACAGTCAACACAGCGTAGTATTGAACATTCAAGTCTGCCTATGCTTTCATTGGTCAGAGCTTATAATACCTCGTAGAAGGTCAATTACGCAACCAATACAATAACAAAGAGTTGGTATTCAGTTGTTATTCAGCTGATTAGGCTCGAGGTTGGAGACATGTTCCTGCAGGTGTCTGAGTCTATCTGTTGACAGAGCCCAAGGCTCAGGGCATCACAACCTTACAATAGATCCCAAAATTCTCTAACATCTGCCAATAAAACACTTTGGTGTTTTAAATGTTGTATGGAAATAAAGTTGACTAGACAATTTTGATTTTTTTTATGAATTGGAGACCTTTCAGTAACCCTCTCTGCCTCCATAGACCAGGTCTCATTTACCCCACACAAAGTCTTGTTCGAAGACACAAAAGCATCCGAAGCACATGGCTAATTTGCATAAATCAACAAAAAAGCCTTCTAGCCACTACAGGCACTATGCTGTTCCTGTTTGTCACATTTCCTTCCACTTCACTAAACCAAACATCACAGAGGCAAAATGACTCCATTCTCTGGTGATTATTAGTGTGTTTAGCATCTGTAGAGTCACTATAGACATTATTTAAGCTGCTCATCAGCGACAGCACTGTGTATACTGCAGGCTCAGATAAATCATCAAAGAAAGTCGGTTTACAGCCCTGTAACTGACAATCATCAGGTGCTTTTATCTACAACTGTTGCTATTATTTAGATCGGGATAAGCTGGGATATGCTACATGTGCAGTTACTGCACATTATGTTTTTTAAAGTAAGAAAACTTTTTGTCTTCCAAATAAAACATTGTGTTCCTTTCAAAACTGTCCAGGAATAACTTTATTATAACAAAGAGATACTAGGATGTTTATTGAGAAAAACATATTAAAATTATTAGTAAATTAAGTCATGACCTATGATACTATATTTCAACCCTACTTCTACACAGCTTCTATTCCTGTTTAAAATCTGCTTCTGTGTCAAATTACTGAAGCTAATAAAGCATAATGACTGTAAACACTTTCTTGTGATTCGTCCAGTGAAGACCGAGCCCACAAATGCTGCCTGTAATGGAACTAATGAATGAATTACACAGAGCTGTAATGAGCTGCTGGCACCATATTGATAAAGAAAACGGGCAAAACATTAAGCTCAAAGCCCTAATCATATTCATAAGAATGAATGCTGTTCATCCAGTGATGCCCTCTTTCCTCATTATTATTGTTTTTATATGAGACCTGAGGCTGACACTCGTTTTCAGCACCAGTGAGTTCTGAGGCGTCCACAGCGCTTTCCTCTGTCTTTTTATCTGCGGCTGTATGTGACGCTCATAAAACAAACACTAACACAATAACAACGCCGCGGATGGAGCATTTGAATATTCTCACCAGGAGCCCATTAAAGACTGTTGTTTTCACATGAAACAATAGGCTCAGAGTCTCTATCCTGACCACCAGCTGCTGTGTTCAGACAAGAAACAACACTTATATTGGCTGCAGGGATTGTTATAGAAGAGCTTTACTCATAAGATCAGTTATATATCAGACATATTGTAATACCCCTCACTATCTATCATTCAGATTTAATAGTTTAAGACCTTTTCCTGACAAAAACAGGTTAAAATATTTGTTAGAGCGGGAAGATGGTTGGTCCTGATGATACCAGTATGTATGTATGTATGTATGGAAGTGTCTAGGACAGATGGTAATTGCTGAGGTTGGCTGAGGGAAAATGCCTGAGGAATAGAGTGTGTTTTGGTGGTGGTGAGGAGAGGTATAAAACTGATGATCCATACAATAAGGATATGGGGAAGAGTTGTGAAGATTGGCAAATGGGGGATTTTAGACCAACAGTAGTTGTTTCACGTCAAGAGAGAGTGCTGCAAATACAATATTTGCCTTGAGAACACTGATAGAGAAGTACAGAGAGGGTCGGAAAGAGCTGCATTGTAGCTTTAGAAAAAGCAAATGCTGAGAGAGGAGCTGTGGTACTATGAGGAAGTCTGGAGTGGGAGATAAGTATGTTAGAGTGGTGCAGGATATGTGTGAGAGCAGTGGTAAGGTGTGCAGAGGGTCTGACAGAGTTGAGCCTGCATCAAGGATCATCTCTGAGCCCCTTCTTGTTTGCTGTGGTGATGTATAGGCAGACAGATGAGGTCAGACAGGAACCTTGCACCACACTTCAGTTTGTTTGTGGTATTATTTTTTAAGCTAATATAAATATAGTATAGACTATTGAGAGTAACAAAGTCCCTTTTTCTCAGCTGAAGGGGAAACATTAGTTCTGGTCCCACCACCTACCGACACTACTCAAAAAGATGTAACGTATATAGTCCATTATATAGGCCTTAAGAGGATACTATGAAATAGTGAATAAACACATGCCTAGTGATTAAGGCATGTTCAACTATAGGTGAGTACAAAACGTTTACCTGAACATTGAGACTGTGAAAAGATTTTCTAGTCACAAAGTCAGCCGCATTTTTCCCAAGATGCCTTCTGAGGGGTATATGTGTGCAGTCAATTGCTCTCATTGCTCTAGAAGCCTGTGTGTGACGGTGTTGGATTCTAAAAAATAATTAGCAGACAATTATTAGGCCCCTACTTTTGTGGATTTAGTGTTTTTGCTTGACCACTCTGCAACCCCGAGGTGCCTGTGCCAAAAAACTGGAGCACAATACACAGTCTGGGGAACTGTCAATGCCTGAGTCCAGTGAGTGGTGTTAGTTATATACAGAGGTATTGAGTTTCCTCAGAAGAAAAACCTCTGATAAAGCTAATCATCTGGAAAAGCCAATGGGTTGTGGTGATCAGATGGTACAGAGCCCTGATTATTGAGGGGATGTCTGATTTCACTGCAGTGAAAACACCTCAATAAGATGATGTTTCCTGACATTTAAAGTCATCAACTGAAATATTTCTCACACATTTTTCTGTATTGGCCGATACATTTGAATGCATTTTACGTTATTAGAATACAGGCAAACACTTTGGGTATGGGGAGCCGATCTGATTTACAGACTGAGCCCTGCAGACATGACTGGATTAGATTTGAGACAGTGACAACATGTAGAATCACTGGACTGTCACCAATAGTAATTCACTCATATGTTTCTGGTGCATCAGTGCAGACTAGCCCCATTCTGAACCATTCTGCATTTCATTAGGGCCTTTATAACTATACTATATTTCCACCATGTCAGGACTGGAATATGAGGCATTTTTTTATTGCACCGGTGTTAACTGCAGAGTTTATGCCTATATGTAAAGTACAGTATGTTGTAAAGTCTGTCTCCTTGTCCACTCCTTGCAAAAAACAAACAGATATGAAAGGCAGTAAAAGTACATAGACACAATTTGGAATCAGAAACACAAGTAAATGCATAATTCACATTGTAGCATACTCTCTGAATGATGGATGACACTTACCACTTACTTAGTGATTTTCAGACTTTATTTCAATCCAAAACCAACATAAGGGCTTGTGCCTCAACCAGAGAATGAAGACGTAGCCCAAAGTAGCTATAGTTGTCGTGTGACATTTTGTTTTTTTTTTCCTGTTTGAATCGACTTTG
>JAWCTZ010001346.1:0-20304 GCA_036850595.1 Rhyacichthys aspro | reverse complement strand
GATATCACCAAACATTCAACAAGCTTAGTTAAAAAAGTAAAATTATTGTGTAGGAATGAACTAGAACTAGATGCAGGACAAGACCAGATCCAGTCCAGACCATATCAAGACCAGGACAAAGATAACACCAAGACCAGGACCTGACCAAAGACCAAGACCAGGACAAGACCATGGCCAAGACCAGACCAGGAATGAATGAAAACCAGTACCAGACCAAGTCCAGGACCTAGACTGAAACAGGACCAAGACCAAAACCAGATCAAGACTAGGAAAAGACCAATTTCAAATTTCTTCTGCAAATTTCAGTTTAATTTCACTAATTTCACATTTTTCTGTAATCATCTGCCATTGCAAAGATTCTGGTTTGGTTTGTTGGCCTACAGGGTTCACACTTATTCCAACTCAGCTTTATTTTAAGAGTTTTCATGATAGCATTCTGTATCAAATAGTGATGGTGCAGTCTGCCACAAAAACACACACGCACAGATCGTGTTGTAAAGGTGTCAAATCATACTTTTTCATTTCCTTTTGCACAAGAGTTAACACCCACAAAATCTGCACTGCCTTTAGATGCAGGCTGTTTTCCGCTGAAAGTGATATTTATACCTTCAACCTGTTTACTGATATCATGCAAGCCTCTGAGCGCACAAGGATGATCAAGTTGTGCCTAGTCCTTATTTGTCTTCTTGGAGCCAGTAAGTAAACCCAATTCAAGTCAAGTAAAATGATATATCTAACTTAATAAAATAATGTAATGTAAGTCTAATTTCTTTGTTCCAGATGGAGCTGACTCGATTGTGTTCCACTACGCTCGCATCGGATTCAATGTGACTTTGCCTTGCGTTCATGCCTCTCCACAGAATTCTCAGTATCTGAGCTGGTACAAACAAGCCGCAGGAGGACAACCACAGATTATATCTTCTCTTTACAAATCGTCAAGTAGCAACACATTTTACAACCAGTTCAAAGACAACAAACGGTTTTCTGTGCTCACACAACATGGCTTTTATAACCTGAACATTTCCAACATCCAACTTCAGTTTCTGCCATTTTCTGCGCAAAGACCCAAGTTGCGACAACTGAATTCGACAGTGGGACGTTTTTGCTTTTACATGGTATCACTCATTATTGCAAACATATTTATGAATTCATTTGAACATTTTGGAGTAATGTTGGGTGTTTTAATGCATGTTCCAGAGCCCGTTGGTGTTTCATTGCAGCAGCAGAATGTGTCAGGCTCGGTAACGTCTGGGGACTCCGTGACTCTGAACTGCACTGTGCACAATGTCACCAGCGACAAGGACCACAAAGTCTTCTGGTTCAGACAGGATTTGAAGAAGTCCGGAGGTCTGGGAGTCTTGTACATTTATGACGACAACAGTAACGGACGGTGTGTGCCGAGCATGGGGTCGGACGTAAAAAGGTGCGAGTACAGTTTGTCGAAGAGAAACATTAGCTTGTCGGACGCTGGGATGTATTACTGCGGCGTGGCTTTGTGTGAGAGATACTGTTAGAAAAGGGACAAGACTGGATGTGGCAGGTGAGCAGAATACGTTACTAAAAATACTTAGTTACTTATTAGTATAAATTATAAGAAAATTTATTGTTCAGCTGCTTAAACTTTGCTGCTAGAAGTTAGAACGAGCATTGTTACTCCATCTATCTCTAACAAAATATAAACAAAATATAAACAAAATATCAGGGTGATAATTTTTAGCAAACCAGATGATTATTGTGGTTTCTTGTGTTCGTTTTAACATTGACAGTTAACCACTTGATGCTGAAATCACTGTAGTTGAGTAAGAATCCTCAAATATTCTACTTAATTTATTTTTGTTATGGTTTTTTGATTAACAGATTGAAGTGTGTTGAAAAAAACAAAAAATGCAGTTAAATATCTTGAAAAATTTGACTCAACTTTAATGTTTAACTGATGACTCAGACTTAGATTTGGACATGTCCTAATGGTTTTAGAAAAGCCTTGTAAGATATGTGCCTTTTAATCAGCTCTAACTGTCACTCAAAATGTGTCACAGATATTCAATCAATCAGTCAATCAAACTTTATTTATATAGCACTTTCATACAGTTTAAACACTTTAAAAACCATAAAACATTAAACACATTATTCAACATTTTTAAAACTGGTGGTTTTGTTCTTTTTTTTACAGTAAAATAGAGAAACAAATCTATAAAATAAAATTAAATGTAAATACATAAAATAAAAACAGATATGATTAAAAAAAAAAAAAAAACTACATACAAATCAGACTAAATAAATGTTGACTTATTTGTTAAATTCCACCTACTGCACCTTTCTAACAAAAAGAAGATGCAATGGGGGGTAGTAATAGTTGGCGCTGAGACACCACATTGATCTCTGAAGTGCCACTGTATGTTAATCCCTATTGCCGCACACGTAAAACATGCATGTCTTTGTAAGTGATTGAGGCCACTCAAAGCTTTCATACATCTAAAGCAGCCATTCTCTAGAGTTGGCCACAGTCAGGCACTTTCTGATTTGCAGTGTGTGACTTTTAAATTTTATAGAAGTGGGAAAAATACCTCCCTCACCTGGGAGAGCACAGATCACATACTCAGACGACATAGGATCGATTCTGGTTAGGGCCATTTACCCACTGTCATTCCCTTTTCTCTCACCAATTTCCTGTGTTTCTAAAAGGAAATTGGGAAAATATCCGTTCATGACTGTGGAGTGAAAGAATAATGGACCCAATTGTGATGCGCTTTGAGTAGCATTGAAAAGTGCCATATAAATCTAATTCATTATTATTATTAATTATGATCCAGTAGATCCAGATCCAGCAGTTAAATATTAAACAATTGGGGTATGTACAGATATATATTTGATTTATAGAGCCTATAACAAATCTTTCAATGGGGAGTTAGATCCTCCATGTTGCTGTTTTCTGATTCTTACAAAATCATTAATTATTCTAGAGCATTCCCTTTCACACCAAGTCTTTATGCTTCTCAAAATTTATTGAAATCCAATTGCTTTATATTTGATTAAAAGAGGATTACTGTCAGTTCTTAGATATGTCTCTTATCTTTACATCCACATGGAAAATATTAATTTGATATTAATTTGAACTTTGGTACTGTCTGTTTAATCTTTTAATGTTTCCTGTTCCCGCAGAGAAATCGGACAGTCCATCCTAATGTACTGTGCAGCAGCAGCTCTGTTTAGCTCTGTTCTTCTCAACATCGTTTTGATCTGTATTGTCTGCAAAACATCCCAGAGAAAATCGAATGATTGTGGAGGTATGATTCTTGAGTTTGTCTCCCACACACCAAGGGCAAATAAGTTCAAGACCTTTACCTTTGATTTTGCAGAAGCCCACATTCACACCAATGTCCCGGGGCAAACTGTTGACTCTAAGGTATGGCTTCTCAAGATCAAATTTATTACTTTTAATTATACTGGTGTGTCACACAAGTTTTTTTTTTCTCAAATAGAATAATGACAATGATGTTTTGCCATATGTGGCACTGGATTTTAAAAAGGCAAAGCGGTCCCGGAGACCAAAGAGCGCAGAGGAGGAGACCATTTACTCTGCCGTCAAAGTGTCCAAGTGACTTCAGTCTGAGTTTTATCTACGTGTGCTTGTGCCTTGACTTACAGTTTATTTAAAGGTGCAGTATGCACATTTTTTCCATAAGCCTAGCCATTAGCTGAACTGATAAAAATTTGTACTTGAGATGATTTTGTTGATGCATTGGAGTAAATGCCTCATTAAATGATCACACCCTTTTGGGACACCTGAAAATTAAAAGTAGCTGGTGTTTTTGGGGTAAGACTGAATTGTAGTCATTGATTTTATGCACAAATACAAAGATTAAAAGCAAAATGAAACAAAATATACAAAAAAACATTGATTCAATAGTGGCAGAAAATGAAACTGGGAAAGCAGCTATTCCAGCACTGGCTATGTCTGCTTTTACAGAATAATACTTCTATTATGTGGTTCAATAAGCCAGATCTACTGAGCTGCACAGTTTTGAATGGGAGTAATTTGTGATTACCTGGAAAAGAGTGGCCTGTTTAGTTTCATAGTTGCTAAAACTGCACAGAGACAGCAGCTCATTTTTAATACCACTAAGTCGAGCTATGCAAAATTGCACTGTTGCTTAAATTGAAACTGGGAGCACTGTGTGACAATGCATGCATAGTCTGAAACACAGAATGCAAACAGGCTTTCTTTTGGTGTTAAACATAGACAATATTTGCTGATTTGTCAGTTGCAAATCTTGGCAAATTAGCCCCACAATTCATAGCAGCAGTGGTGTATCAATGTGTGTGATATTGGTGGTGGCCACGCCTTCCACAGTGTGAATGTGTGTATGAATGGGTGAATGGAAGCATGACGCAAAGTGCTTTGGGTGCCCAAGAACAAGGTACAAAAAGTGTTACATAAATGCATGCCATTTACCGTTTAATTCCTCTTCTACCTTGTTTATTCATCATCATCAACCTCAACGATGAGGCTTATACTCCCAATTTTGTTAAGTTCTAATATTGATGTGAAGTGGTTTGACACAGTTGGTAGTGTGAAAAATATTTAAAAAATATTCTAAAAAAATAAAAATAAATTGACCTAATATTGTCATAATGCATGTATTAAAATATTATGAAGCTGCAAAGGTGACATGAGGTTTACAAGAAAACTTAATGATGTCAGCGGGGAACTATTTTTTAATTCTGTTTGTGTCATGTGGTCATTTTCACATCAAGTAGCTGTCAACTATAACAACATTTTACAAAGAAACCCACCTAGACAGCATCATTGCATTAAAAAGTGGTACTTTAAAAGTTGCTGCTTAAAAACAACAAAAATAAAACTTGTAGTGGACCAAAGTGACATGGTAAACACCAAAGTGACACAAAACAACAACAAATGCAGTGTCGATGTGGTTAACCAAGCTACAAAAGTCAATAACAGTCAGCAGATGGCAGTAGTCACTCACAGTACTGCATAAAAGGTTAAACGCAATTTCATTTTTTATCTTAAACAAAGAGCACCTTCAATTAACAATACAAATAAAGTAGATTAAATAGATATCAGAAACCCAACAGTGATACATTTACCTTGCAAAACCGCACAGTGAGACGTTTCAGAGATTGGAAGGTCAGTCGTGTTTATTTAGAGCAGGCCACCCACACAAGCCCATTCGTACTGTTGTGGTGGTTGTTGTCTAGTGGTCGGCTGACATAAAAAAGCTGTCCCCGACCTCTGTGCACAGAGAACAGAACGTGGTTTTTCTCGGCACTTTTGCCCTTGTTCAGAACAGGATGTGTTTGTGGTTTGTATTTGGAGACTGCATCTCATGGGTTTGTTCATGAAGCCTCAGGGCAGCTTAACTCTAACCGTGTAAGACAAATGAGAGGGAAAAAAAGTTGCGTTATTAGAGTCAAAACTGAAACCAAGATAAGACTTTTAGGAATTGATATTAAGTCATGAGAAGGACAAAGCAGATCCACAGGAAGATAAATAGGAAACTGAAATACAATTTAAAACTTTACTAGACCAATTGAATGGCTCACTCAATGAAGGCCTTACTGAAAAATAATGCAAACTAAAACTGAGCTAGATAGAGGTCAAAGCTAGGTCTAAAATTACCCAAAACACCTGATTCAAGTATTCTTAGTGCTGTTGTGACTCTGGTGGCTGGTTGTGCAGTGGATGCTAACAGTAATAAGTGAATCAGAACAGGTTCCAGGATGGCTCACGTCGACAGAATAGTGAGTTCCACCTGCACTATATTCTACAATAATAAGCTGACACATCACATAATACATGAGGAGAAGGATAGACTGACCTACCTTTATTGTTACATTATCAAAACTTAAAGGAGGTGCCATCTTATAATGCGTTATTGCCATAACACTACAGATACAGACTAGCTTTTACAGGGCATTAACATTTGGCTTGGACCGACGATTTCAGGACAAAAAATGAATAAATATTATAACCCTACTTCTGACTTACATGCAAGGTTTTACATCTCAGTGACACACTTTACACAAGATACAGGACATAACTGTGAGGCCAGAAACCACAAAAAAGAGACTTGTTCTAAACTGTGCAGTACAAAGGAAATACATTCACCGATAAGTGACCTGAATACAGTTGGTGATTGCACCAGCAAAATCAAAATGCACTACGTATTTCCATTAATCATTTAAATTTATTTCCCGTTTTCTGGACAAAGACAGGAAAGAGGGATCGGAGAGAGACAGGGTTGATGACTGGAGGAAATTGATAGATTGATCCTCTGTCTCTCCTTTTATTTGCTGCACACTTTACCAGGTGAACCACTGAAGAACCCCTTGGTCAGATATGTTGTAGTAAGTAGTGCGGTTCAGGAAACCACTATTGCAGCTGCTACACTGTTTCTGAGAGTCAATGGTAAGGCCACAACAGATCATTTAGGTGTGACGGATCTTAAGACTCTTCATTCTATCTGATAGCATTAAACGCTACAATGAAGGCAGGTTTAATTAATTAATTAATTACCTTATTTGAGTGAAAGTTGTAAAGCTGAAAACTCTTTTTTTTCAATTTGTAACAGGGACCATGTAAAGGAGCATTAATCACAAAAGAAAACTTGCTTTTTACCAGATTATACACATAGAACAGTACAGAAAACAATACAGAGCACATAAAACTTACCTTTACCTGTAGTATGCCGCCCTAGTAAATGTTTTACATTTAATTATCCTTAATAATAACGCCTGAAGACAAGGGGTCTTAAGCTCTTGTATTTCACAGCAGCCTGAAATTATTTTTGTCCTATGTTTCTGATGCCATGTGAATAAAAAGCAAATGTGTAAATAAAAGCAAGCACACTGCAGGTACATATATTTCTGGATATGTCACAGGTCCATCTCAATTAATACTTTCCAGTGGGAAGATTGTGGGTCAGTACAACCTTGGATCTCCTCTGAGCCACACCAAAGTTTGCTTCTGTTTGGTAAATGGACCACGGCAGAATTTAGAGTGTGATGACCTTGGATACAGAAAGCAGGAAGTGGTATAAATTTAAACTGACTCTCTACAATATATCAAATTGACGGATTTTTTTAGTCATCGGAACAGGAGGTAATGAAACTTTGTCTGGTTTCTATGGAGATTTATATAGAAAAATGCAAAGAGTGTAGTGTCTGTCTCCTACACACTGCAGTTTGACCCACTTAGGTTCAACAAACACATGACCTGGAAAAAAAAAGGTCTCAACTTGTTGCTCTATCTTTTGTCACGCCAAACCACACATTTACCCAAAATGGAAAAAAAAAGCAACACTTCAATTCTGAGACTAGCACTAAAAAGTAGGTAAGCCATAAATAAATCTGCAGACATTGCAGCTGACTCAAATGAACCAATCACCAATTGTCTTCAAGTCATACTAGAGGTAGAGGCAAACTGAAACTCACTGGATAACCATCTCCAAGATCTTCCAAGATGATGCCACGTTGTGTTCTTCTGGTGTTTCTGCAAAGCTGTAAGTACCTATTTCATTTTGAAGCAACAACATACTTGCCTAGATACCTTGTTGAATGCCTTTTTTCAACACGTTGTATCATCACAGTGACAGTTTTGGCCCAGAGACCAATTATAAGACAAGAAAATGGATTGAAGATAGCCAAAGTTGGCAACAGTGTGACCTTGCATTGCACGTCTCCAGGGGAAAAAGTGTCTTTCTTCACTTGGTATCAGCAAAAGTTGGGTGGAAAACCTGAAATGATATCACATCGGATAAAACGTGAAAAAGATTCGACTGTCAAAAAAAACTTCGAGCAAAGGTTTCAAAGTCTTGGCGGTGAAGAAAGTGACAACCTTACTATAACGGACCTTCGACTGACTGATTCTGCGACCTACTTCTGCGGGGTTTTGTTATTCAGCACCATTGAATTTGTTGAAGGAATTTTTCTTCACGTTCAACCTTCCATTTCTTACGCACAAACAGTTGTCCAGCAGCAAACACAGATGCGACTATGGCCGGGTGACTCGCTGGATCTGAGTTGTACGGTAGATGCAGAGTTGTGTCCAGGAGGACCCAGTTTTTACTGGTTCAGGCATGGCGTCTCCCAACCAGCATTTGTCTATCCAGCTAGTGTTCACTGCCGAGACCTAGCATCCAAGAACTGTACGGTTAAACTCAAAGTAGAGATGGTTGAAACGACTGATTCGGGGATGTATTACTGCGCTTTGGCTTCATGCGGAGAGATCATATTTGGTAATGGAACTACTGTGGAAATTGCAGGTACAAGCCTTACATTAATATCTTGGAATATTTTTTGTAGATCTCAAAATTGACTTGAGATTTGTTCTGTCTTAACAGTTTTAACCATCTACCATCCTCTTGTGTTCTGGCTAAGTTTGACGCTAGTGTTGTCCATAATTACAACCCTCATCTTGGCCATCACTGTATACAAACTGAAGAAAAAAACGTCTTGCCGTCTAGGTAAGTACACTTATTTTTGGTCTGTAAAGTTTCCCCATGGCACCAGTTTCACAATATGCCCATTTATAGGACGTCTTGCGCATCCACCATGTTCTGCAGATGTGGATATGGTAAGTGAGCAACAATTTCACAACACACACACACAGGTATCTGCTAAAATAATTAAATGTCATTTTCATTTATTGATTTAAGAGCCATGAAGACACCATGCATTATGCAGCCCTCAGTCTAAACCCGAACACTGAACAACAGCCCCAAGAGGACACGGACAACGCTTGTGTGTACTCCAGCGTGAGAAGTCAAACGCAATGAATACGTTTTAGTGTTTGAACACGTGGAATGTAAATGTAAAGTATTTTCATGCATCTTTATTGACTGTAAATGGACAGTATTGTTGCATCTTGCACATTTTCTAGCCACAAATGGCACCTTTAAATGAAGTCAGCCCTAATATTGAGCTTCCTTGTGGTGTATTACTATAAAATATGTGTCCATAAGAAGAAACAAGGCTGACCCAAAGGACAGCAAGAGTAGCCTCTAACATTGAGCATGTATCACGCAAGGTAAGGTGTGAAAGAGGCAGAAACACACAGACCCAGCTACAGTACATTTCTTGCATGTACAGTGTTACTGAAATGTATGCCTTGTCTAATCACAACTTTTTTCTTGGTGAGAACAGTTAATAAGGTCATTAATGGCAACGTGGTTCTAGATTTTAATTTTGTAGATTGATTGCAAACGGACAAATATGAAGAAAACATTTGTTGGCTCATATACAGCATCTTAAAAGTTTCCACCCATGACCTGTTAAAGGTTTTCAAATAACAAATAAGACACCCCTAGGCTTCACGTCCATTTGGTCAAGCCGTTCACATTACACATCTCATGCTCTGTGTGTATTCCAAAATCTGTCTCTATACTGGATGTAACATTGAGGAAATATAAGTAAATAAATAATAATATAATATTTGGATGAAGGCCCAAGTTCTATCTTCCACTGGCTTGATATTTAGACTTTGCATTCACTTGCTAATCTATTATTGTTAATGCCCTGTTATGTTTTTACATTAGCATTGGAATTAGTTGATATAAAGAGATATAAAGTGGCCATGAAAAAGCCTTATCAGTTATGAAAGTCTACTCTGGTTGGTTACATACAGTATAGTCAGTATTTATGGGCTCTGTTTGTTAATCTCTTTAATTGAATGTTAATCACAGATGCTGTTTTACCTGCTTCAATGAATATGGGACTCTTAATGTTATTTCTGTATTTGTACTTACAGTAAAATGTTGAATAAAATACACATTTCATGTATTGCCATTCTTGACTTGTTGTATGTATTCATATTTCTGACACATGGTCTTTGTACATTAAATATAACATTAATAAAACACAAAAGGAACTATTTTCTAGATCTTAGGTATTTCCATATTAACCCTGATAAACTTCTACAATAAAGAACATCATGACAAGTAGCATTTTGGTTTGTTTTTTATGGTTTTAGCTTTTTACATTTATATCAAAAGATGCAGAAGTTTGTTGTTTTCTCTGCCTCAATCTGAATGTTAAAATAAGAAGAATAAGAATGTTGAAAGTGTTGGTTTTGTCTTCATTTTGCTGGGATAGAAGAATTTCACTGTATTGTCACAAAAAAGATTGCATTTATTGTCAAATGTACAATTGCCCTTTTAAACATACGGTGTTTATGTGTTTCCATTTTTTATTGGTGTTCCTGCTGCTTCTTTATTAACAAAACCAAACCCATTTCTCTTATATTAATCTACCTCTGTTCTTACAAATGCCTTCTTTAGCAAAGGAGGTCATTGCGTCATTTTGCAATGAGGACTGAAGGTGTGAGAAATTCTGCAGACAAGATGTGATTGGCCAATCAAACTGCGTACTGTCTCTAAAAGAAGAAGCTTCACCCAGTCACTGACCTAAAACCACCTTTTCAGCAAAATGAGGTCTCCAGTTTTTGCTTTGTGTCTGTCATTCTTGGGGGCAACAGGTAAGTTCTCAGACATTTATTTGTAATTTGTATTTCTTTGTATAAAACTAACTTTTTTCTTTTTGCAGCTCACATTCCAACTCCGAGTTCATTGTTTTCATCAACAATTCAACCGGCTAATGTCGGAGATACCGTTACTCTGGAGTGCTCGTATGGCTCTAACACTGTGGCCGTGATGTTTTACTGGTACAAGCAAGTCCTGGGACAGAAACTTGAGGTCTTGTCTAGATTTTATAAGCACGATAAAAATAGTAAATTTCTTGGCCATTTTGAGAAAGATTCCCGACTCTCACTTAATACTACAAACTACCAGAATCACCTGACCATTTCTGATTTACGTTTGTCAGATTCAGCCACGTACTACTGCATCAGCGGTTATTCCTACATGTATACCTTTGTGGAAAGCATTATGGTGATTGTAAAAGGTGCTAATCTGAACGTTCAAACTTGGGTCAATCAGTCGTCATCTGAGAGAATTCAACCAGGACGCTCCGTGACGCTGCAGTGTGTGGTCCACACTGGGAGCTGTGATGGACAATATAATGTTTACTGGCTCAAAAAGAGGGAGGAAACTCAAACAGGAGTCATTTACACCAGCGGAGGCATTGATAATCAGTGTGAGAGGAACATACACAATCAAACAAACTCTTGTGTCTACAACCTACCCATACACAGTGTCAGTTCAGAGCACACTGGAACCTACTACTGTGCTGTGGCCTTGTGTGGACAAGTCCTGTTTGGAAATGGGACTACTTTGTACATGGATGGCAAGTACAAAAAAAAACAAATGACAAATTCTTACAAATTGTATATATAATTGTAATTTTCTAATCCGCTCTTTTACAGAAACAAAAAGTCCCACAGCAGTGTATGTGTTGAGTGGAGCGTTGGTGTTCACTATCGTGCTCGCAGTTCTCCTCTGTTACTCAGCCTTCAGGATCATAAAGATGAATGAGTGCCAATGTCTGGGTAAGAAGTTTTCATTTACACAGAAATGCTTTGGACTGAAAATGATCTTCATCCACATGAATGTTTTAGAAATGAGGCCTTTAGATTGCAGTATTCCTTCAAGTTATGTTACATGATTTATTTATTTTTTTGGCATGATTATTTTTGTAGTTAACAAAAAAATAAATAAAAAAATGCAGTTGTTTTTGTGTAGGGATGTGAGAAAATAGGAGAGATCAAATGTGGGGAACATCCTGGACAATGGCAAGTTTGAGGCAGGGCTGCCACTTAATTTAACATTTTTATTATTATTAATGGCTATAAATTGCCTGTTAACAGTGTCTCAAATGATACTCAGTTTATTTTCTATACAGATAATTAGCTTGAATTTAGATTGCTACAAAATCTTTGTAAAGAACTTTTCAATTATTATTTTAATTAGCATTTTTTGGACATAAAACATATTGTTACCGGTCTATCCATTGATATTCTTCAAATATAGTCACAGGGCAATTCAAGTAAACACATATATATTGGGTAGGCATCTGCCACGCAATAAAAGGGATGCTTTATAACTACTGAGCGGTTGAAAGTCTACAAACTAGCTTAAAAAATATAATACAAAAATAGACAAGACGTGCACATCAACCTTTTTTTTCAAACTAACAACATTCACTATTTGATAGAATAGCATAACTTTTTATTTTATTACCATTTTGATTAATTATTATTATTAATTAAATAATTAGCCAGGTTTATTCACTTTCTTGGCAAAGTAAGGCCTCCCTTTCAAACCTCTTTCCACCAAAATCAATACTACCTGACCAATTATAACTGTTTATCTAAAATGGGGCATGGTTTGTTTCTTTGATTGGTTTTGATTGTGTGTTGTGTTGTGTGTCAGTCCAGTTGCATTCAGAGGTAGTTGAATCATTGTCCATTTGTTGAGCCACACGATAGGACTAGATTATTTCTTTGTAGAGGATAAATAAAGAATTTGGATGGCTGACTGGGAAAGGCTAAGAAATCAATTTTAGCCTTATATATACACTTTTCTCTTTTACAAACAGGGACTCAAAGACGATCAGATTCTTTCATGTCACAGGTAAGGCTTTCCCGCATAAAACTAACCTTAAACCTAAAAATCATTTATCCAACTCAGTGGCAACACCTGTGCAAAAAAAAATCAGGATAACACTTCACTAAGCCTTTCTAATTTTTTGGTGAATGTCTGTCCTTTCACATCAATAGTAAGATGTTCTAAAAATAAATGGATTTGACTTTTGAGGCAAAAAATACTGCAGTGCTGTTGAACCTGAACAACATTTAACATTTCAGTGCCAACCAGACACAGATGACGTGAATTATGCCGCTTTACGTCAGAAAAAGCCGAGCCGTTCGAGGATACAGAGGGACAACACCTGGAGCGAGTGTGTGTACTCTGAGGTGCGACAGTAGGGGGCATTATATCTCTGCCCTGTTGTACTGCCCTAAGACCAGTGTTTTTTGTTAATAAAACTAATATGCATGTAGGATTTGTGATTTTCTGTACTGTGGAAAATAAAGCTGCTTTAGTCACACTGTTGTATCATGTGTAATGAGTGTCCATTTTATGAGTGAGATCTATACCTGTTATTTACTGTAAAGGTTCACAGTGATTGCCGTAAGCCCCGACAGACTCTTTTTATAGCCTCTTTGTGGTCGCCTTCATCAGAACTCTGTTGCTCTTTAGTCTTGGTGGTTTGTTACAGGAAGTGTGCAGTTTTTGTGCACGGGGGCTTTCAAAGAGCAACTGCAATGACCAGACTGTCTGTTTGCTGTCATAACTGAGCAACTGTGTGATCAATACTGGAATAATATGTAGCATCTGGCATTCATCTCTTGGTAAGGAAATCATAATAGTATTTAATAAAACATGCTATTTTCAGATTCCTTTGCCGTGATGTTTTTTAGCAACCAAGAGTCTTTTATATAGCAAGTACATAATATAACCATGCACCATGGTCAGTATACCTTGACATACTATAAGGCTAATACTTACATTTATATACTTGACTCACTTTGTTTAAAAGTTGATGATTTCCAAATGGAAAGTTTCAGTATCCACCTTTGGTCGCCGTTGAATCTACTTTGCTTCAGTGCCTCATTGTCCCTCTTGCCAATGGGGGGCCCATCAGAGGTTGGGCACATTAATCGTTCAGGTGTACAGGTGATAATGTCCTCACCAGTGTTGGCAGTAACACATTAAAAACGTGTCTTTGTACTCAGATTACTATTAGGGGTCATGAGTACCCTAAGGAGTAAAAAAGAGTTTTGTGATCCAATTAATCCATTGACTAGTTACAATCTTAAATCAGTAACTTGTTAGTTTGGTCAGGCCTGTTAAAGGGAAGTGAAGGGAGTGATGATGGCTCTAACCCTATTCTTCCCAAACAGCAAAGGATAGCTTGTAGCTATCTGTAGCTTGTAAGGGTACTTAAAGGTCCTCCTATATTATGCTATTTTGAACATTGTACAGTGTATTTTGGATACATTTAGGTTACCATATCACGTTTTGCTACATGAAACACACAATAATGATCTTATACAAGCGGTCTGGATGAGCTCTCATCATGAGTCCAAAGTGAATGGTCTGATTTGGCGCTGTCACTTTAAGGCTCAGCTCTACTGTGTTGGCTCCGCCCACTTCCTGTCTGACGTCACGCTACAGCTACGCGCTGCTGCTGGAAACAGACTGAAGTAAACAGGTACATCATAGTAATAACTTTTTCAGCAATGGCTTTGAGAGTAACTGAGCCGTATATCTTCGACCCAGAGTCTGACTCTGAGTTTGAAGAACATGAGCAAACACAAAGACCTCGAAGGCTTCTACAAGACGTTTCTACTTGGTAAATGAGAAACTATTTATTGTGTATGTTTCTATGGTGTAGCCCGTAGCATAGCGCGTGTTAACTGCTTCTGTTTATAGGTGCACATGTGGAAATGACCGTACAATGCCTACTGAAGTTGAGAATGTATTCTGCCTGGAGAACTATAATAAGAACTATAATAAAGTAGCCTAGCAATATGTAGAGCTATGCAGTAATACATGTGTGCATGTTGCTGACGGTAAGTAAGCTAACACAGTAGCAGCGATGCTTCTTTGTGCGTCCTGGAGAGGAGTGGTTTATTTCACATATTGACGTCATTGCGTGAAACAGCTCGTTGAAAGGACTGTAGCTCAAACTAAATAAATTACTTAAACATGCGCGAATGAAACAAAACACAACTTGGTGTTGTGTTTGAGGTAGAAACAACGTTATAACATGGTTAAAAGCTCAGAAAAGTCGATTTAGCATAATATGTGACCTTTAACCACACCACAAATGTACATCACATACAATCTTATATCCACTTCATAAAAAAAGTATGAGCTCAGTAGCAAGAGAAAGCATCTGCCACCTATAATGTTGGTCCTATAAAACATTTGTGCTGACAGATACTGACAGATACTGATTCAGTGTACATCCAAAAGCAGCATTTATAACTTTGAAGATTTACTCTCTCACAAGCCTGTCGAGGTGTCCCGTCAAACAATCTGAGAGACCACAATCTTGATATGATCATGTGAAACTGATGATGTAATTCCACTTGACATTTTATACATAGACAGATGAGGAAACAAATATTTGATCCCCTGCTAATTTTGTATGTTTGCCCACTGACAAAGAAATGTCAGTCTTTAATTTTAATTATATGTTTATTCTAACAGTGAGAGACAGAACAACAACAAAAACATCCAGAAAAACGCATTTCACAAAAAGTTATAAATTGATTTGCATTTTACTGAGTGAAATTAGTATTTGATCCCCTATCAATCAGCAAGATTTCTGGCTCCCAATAACAACTTTTCTATTCAAAATCAGATTAGAAGCACTCCATTTAAGAGAGTGCTCCTAATCTCAGCTCGATATCTAAATAAAAGACACCTGTCCACAGAAACCATCACATTCCAAACTCTCCACCATAACCAAGACCAAATAGCTGCAAAGCAAAGTGACAACAGTTGGTGTGATTGTTCGCAAATGGAAGAAACACAAAATAACTGTCAATCTACCTCGGTCGAGTCACCAAGAAAGCCTATGACCCCAAGAACACCATCCCCACCGTCAAACATGGAGGATGAAACGTGCTTTGAGGGTGTTTTTTTTTTTTTTTTTTTCCTACTAAAGGGACAGGACAACTTAATGGCATCAAAGGGATGGAGCCATGTTCTGTCAAAAAAGTGGCTCAAGAAGAAGCACATTGAGGTCCTGAAGCGGCCAAGCCAGTCTCCAGACCTTAATCCCATAGAAAATCTGTGGGGGGAGCTGAAGGTTCAAGTTGCCAAACATAAAATCCCTCCTGAGATGTTTGTAAACCTGGTGGCCAACTGCAAGAAACATCTGACCTCTGTGATCGCCAGCAAAGGTTTTGCCACCAAGTACTAAGTCATGTTTTGCGAAGGGGTCAAATATTTATTTCCCTCAGTAAGTTACCTCAGTTTAGTCCTGCTCCTAAATGAAGAAGTCTTTATTATTGGTATAATATGTACAAATAATAATCTGTTCCTCTGTACGTGAACTCTTCTTGGCTGCAGTGGACCAGAACCTCCCACGACGGCGCAGCATCAGGAGCTTCATCTGGCCGGCCGACCAACCAGTTCAAGGACCCCCAGAACAAAAAGAAGGGCTGGTGGTACGCCCACTTCGACGGGCCGTGGATCGCCAAGCAGATGGAGCGTTACCTGGACAAGCGGCCATTCATCCTGATCGCAAGTCAGTAATCGAGAAGATGAGATTGGTCATGCTAATGTTTCCTCAGTTGAAATGTTGCGTACCTTATTTAGGAAAAGATGACATGGAGATGTGTGAGCTGGGTCTGAAGGAGACTGGACTGACCAGGAATGGAGGATCAATCTTTGTTTCCAGAGGGACTTGCAGAATTAGACTGACACTACAATGGTCCTTTAAAACTACGCAAAGGGGTTTTCTCAAAAATACGTTCAAAAAGAAATTGAACAACATGGGCAGGGAGAGAAAATTCCTGACACAGACCCGGAAGTAGCAACCAAAGACCCACTACAACCGTCCGATGACAATGCAGCACCAAATCAGAGTGCCCTTGAAGAGCTGAGAGCAACAGCTCCGTCCTCACCAAAAAAAGAAAATGATAAAAGAGCCCGCAAAACCCGTCAGAAACCATCTGACACCACTGTAGCATCGAGTGGGGTTAAATCATGTCTAAATATGTTCAACCTTTGCCTATTCCACCCAAACCAGATGGACAAAAAGGCAAAACAAAAGTAGCTCCACAAAGTCAGAGTGCACCAAAAAAGCAAACTGGTGGTACGTCTCATAATGGCCCAATGAAATTGCCTGACGACACTGCAGCACCCAGAGATGTCTCTGCTTGTCCAGTCTAAAAGGAACACTAAAACCTCTTCCAATTAGTTTTAAACCTTTGCCGCACCAACTCAGAGGCACTATGAAGGCCAAATTACCTCCTTCCACAGTTCCCTCAAGCACAGATACCCCAAGAGTTCCCCTAAGACAAAAAGATCTTCCAACTCTAGAAGAAGTAAGTGATAGCAGTACTCCAAAAGCCCCACAGAAACCATCTGGTGCCACTTTAGTACCGACTGGCATTAAATCAGAACCTGGTCACCCCATTTTAAAATAAAGACCTAAATATTTTCCAGCTATTAGTAAACCTGTATCAACACCTAAGCCACCACAGAAACCATCCCAAGCACCCATGGAGTCAGAGTTACCCAGAGTCTTACCTCAAGGCCCTTGTCGTCCCATTCTGAAACCAAAGCCTGCTCCAACTTTGCATAAACCCCCTACACTGGATGACAATCAGAAAATCTAAGCAAAACCTAAAGTAGCAGCACTGAGTGAGGTCAAGAAATGCCAAAGCCATTGTCCTCACCTGTGTCACAAAGACCAGACCAGAAAGCCTAATCCAAACAACTATAAAGGCTTCCACAGGTGGAGTTCAGAGTGCAGTAAGCTCTGAAGTTCAGACTCTGGATGACGGAAGAACACAGAGTTTTTTTTCATCCATTCACTCTCCAAAACCCACCAGTTGATTTCATCCATCTGCGCTACCCTCTGTTTTCTACGGTGGCCCTGAGGTGCATCTTAAAAATAGTTTTTATCCACTAGAAAGAAGAAAGGGACATTTCTTTAAAATGTTGCCTCAAAAAAGAAACCCATCTCTGAAAATAAAAAAAGATTCCATGAAAAATTAAAACTATGTCTAATTTCAAAAGCTTGTCTGAAAAAAAACCTTCCTCAAAATTAAAAAGCTTGTCTTAGAACAAGAAATTACAAATAAGACACCAGCTGAAAAAGAAAAACATTCGACAACTTAAATAAAGATTTTTAAAAAAAACTAAAAAAAAATTAAATTCAACTAAGAGGCTAGAAGTTTACGGTACTTGCTGAACTTCAGTTTGATATTGGCAAATTTGTTCAGTTTTACCTTTTAAATAAAAGTATGCAGTTTGCTATGTTGTTGTGGGGGTCAAGGGGTGGGTGTTTGGACTGTAAAGAGAGGAGTTTTTTTTAGGTAATGCAGCATCTTGGGTGGAGGTGTGGAAAGGAAAACACCGTCAACAGCAGATGGTGACCTGGCTTCCTCTGAAGGAGTTGAGCACAAGAACTTCAAAGCTTTGTTGAAAGTTTTCAAGGCCTCTCAGAAAATGTGAGACCCATCTGACTCTTCCATTTTACGAATGTTTTGTACTTATGTTTTGTAAATTAAGTATATAAATAAAAAAAATTTAAAAAACTGGCCTGTCTGATCACATGGTTTGAGTCTCTATAGTAAATATATGATTGATAAAAGAATCTTCCTGATCAGTGTTACACACTGTCTTGTAAAGTTATTGTAGACATCATGCCAGCCATGAATACAAAAAACCCATTTGATGGCTACAACTTAAATCACCTGTTTGATGGCCAGTCCATGTCTGAACTCCCAAGGCGACTTGGGACACAAAAGTACTAAAACTCTCTGTGTCTAAACAGCCATTCAACTTACACTTGTGCAGATTAAATACAATAGTATCTTATGTAGAGCATACAAGACTGTAACCATGAAAGCATATGGTTTACCATAGGTGTTCTTTTGATCACTTGCATAAGTGAGTAATGCATAAGTTGCAACAACTATACAAATGTCAGACGGAACACAGTGATTACTGCTTCAGAAAGTCAGAAGAGTCTCAAGCAGGAGTAATTTATACCTAACAACAATCAGTGTGAGAGGTGTCTACAACCACAACGTCAGTTCAGAACACATTGGGACCTACTACTGTGCTGTGGCCTTGCAAGGACAACTCCTGTTTGGAAATGGGACCACATTGTCACTTTAAGGTAAGATTTATTAGATGACTACTTCATTAAACACAGAACCACTAAAATCTACCGATGCCTTACTTTATAAACCTCTGTGTATTTCCTGAGCGGAGCTTTGGTGTTCACCATCAGTCTGGCCAAAACTCCTCCAGAACATGGCGATGGAGCTTGTGACGATGAACAGAGGCAGAAAGGAGATGGATGACACTTGGAGTGAATCAGTCTACTTCATTGTGAAGCAGTGAAACTGAAAAGAGAATTCAAGCTTGTGTGTCTTGTCTTGATGTTTACTGTAACTGAATTTTGTAAGTTTCAATGTAGACATGCTTTTTCTGTGATGGCTTTAAGGCTTGCGCTTCAAGCCTAGAGTTAAGGTCTTTTCTAAACTATTTTTGTTTCAATAAGACAATGTCTTGCTTTACTGTGTCTATGCATTTGTTAATTCAGGTGCATCAGTTGTCATATTTTATAATGCAATACAATTTCATCTAAAGGTTACATACTTATCTTATTTCCAATCAATAACTATCATGTTTAAATGTTCAACAGTCACAAAAATACACTTGAAATCAAATATGAGATGCATAGTTCACAATGTGTCTGCAAACAGGAAGTCCTGCAGAAAGGAGCCAAGAGCAAAGGTGTGATCAAAACAAAACTCAGTCAGTTAGTGCTTGTGTTTGTGGTCAGTGCAGAGCTCGGTGTTCAGCAGACATGAGGCACAGACACAAACTAAAGCAAACTAGAGTCAAAGGTTGCATCTACATTTGTCATAGTCCTTTAAAACCAGATCACAGTGTGTTGTCCACAGTTGTTCTTTGACAGTAAATGCATGAGCTGGTCCTTGGACTGATTCAGGGAGCAGTCGGGACATGGATTTAGCCCTAACAGCTGGTTTGTTTCCAGGATTGTCATTAGCATATTCCTTACAATATATATGGTGTCTGCTTGTATATATCACTGATATATATTGTTAAGCATACATCTTGTACATATCTAGCCAGGTTGGAGGACAGCATTTGTGGACTTTGACCACGGTCTTTAAGGACTGCTGCATGTTTAGGTTGGATTCACACCAAAAGTGACAAAATCCCTCTCTCACACTACAACAACACCCCTTACCCAAGTAGCAGAATAGAGATGAGCAGTTCAAGATTCTAGTTCCTTTGCTGCACCCAGCTTGTTGAGTAAAAAAATACAGTTACTTATCAAATATCAAATATCAAATAGTACTCATTATAATCTTTAAATCAACACTCAACACACTCTCGTAAAGTTATCAAATTGTCAATAGGTAAAGTTAGTTACATTCTTTAAATGTTCTCAGAATATTAATATAATTGGACCATCCTATCCTTAAAGGCATGAGATGGTTTGCACCGTCCTCACCATAACTTCTCCTCAAGTTTGCCCTGTTGTCAGAGCTCTTGTGTTTGAGCCTCAGCAAAATATTGGTCAGAGTAACTGGCCTGTGTA
>JAWCTZ010001345.1:0-20303 GCA_036850595.1 Rhyacichthys aspro | reverse complement strand
TAGCTCAGTTTCCATTAAATATGAAGTGAATTATAAGAATGCATTTTAATGTTTTAACAACAATAACACATCATAGGAAAATAGGAAAAGTACAATAAGTGAGTGAACTGGAGGTTAAACAAGGTGTCTCAGCTGATAATGTGTGTATTGTATAAAGTATCTCTCTCCATACTTTCTTTTGTAATTAATGTCTCTTTTTATGTCTCTTTTTATCACAAAAGGAGTCAACAAGCTGATATCCATTCATCTCTTCAACTTATCTAGGGCCAGGCCACGGGGCCACTTTTCTCTGCCCAGACACTTCCTTCTGCTCTTCCGGGGATACCGAGGCATTCCGAGAGAAATAGTATCTCCAGCATCTCTCATGTTCCATCCCATACTCCTGAACAAGACCCTGAAATACTTGAACTTCTCCAGTTGAGACAGGAGCTCTCCTCCAACCTGAAGGGGACAAGCCACACTGTTCCAACTGAGAACTATGGCCTCAGACAACAACTATCATAATAATTGCACAATAAAATTACACCAATTACTTTCTGGCTCATTTCTGAAAAACTGAATAAGGCAAGAAATGCACTGTACTTGCTAACACACTTAAGAAGAGATTATCATTTGTTGGTTTAGGTCTGGGCTTTTCAAACCTTTCCCCTTGGAAAACCAAAAGTGGGATGTAATGATGGTCTGTGGGCCAAAAACAAACAACTCCTGTCAGGATTAAAGGTTGTTTAAGTGCAGCATTCCAGAGAGAGTGGTTACCTCTACATCAGATTTTTAGTTTTAAAAGTACCATCCAAGTCCATTCATGTGTTTTAAATGATAATTATTTCTACAGTTTACAATAAGCAGTTGGAAATATTAGTAGCACTATTATTTATAATAACATTTAGTTTATCTCAACTCCCGGCAGGCCAGTTTTAGATTTGGATTCCGCAGGTTTAAATACTGGTCAAAGCATTGTTAGGCCTAATGTGAACAAAGTCATTCCAGTTAATCTCGTTTAGACTTAGACATGTATTTTGAGAGGCTGAATTAAAGAGTGACTGTGAAATTAACATGTAACATGCAGCTCTATAGGGCTGAGTCTTTCTCCCAGAGCTCCCACTGAATCTGCTGACGTCCTGGTTTTGTACAGAGCACCTCACCTTGTAATTTACCTGGGCCTCGTCAGCTCGGCCCTGTAATCAGACCTCACTCTGTTGTGACTGCTTTCTCTCTTTAGTTTCACATTCTCTATCTTTTGTTTATCCAGCTTCTGATCCAACACATAAAAGAAAATATATATATGAAACGTATTTACTCACCAAGAAAAAAAGGACATTGTGAGGTAAACTCACACAACATTAGAATTAAATGAACCATATTAGAAACAGCAGGACAGTTGTTATGTTTTGCACTGGACAATGTTTTGTTTTTTGTTTTTTTTACATTGAATGGATCTATGGACACATATTTTTGTCTGCAGACGTTTGGTGGGAAATAGGGGCATACTGCAACTGTGTGATGTTGTAAAACAGTAGGTAGACCAAAGTCTCTATATTAGGATTCTGTTTTGCGTTGATTTTTCAGACTTTTTTCATGCTTCTCCTGATTAACAGATAAAGTCTAAATACAATTCAAGCATTTCAACAAACAAATTGATCAGCATGATGAAAAAAACTATCCGACTATGTTGTTAGATAGCTAGAATACTAACAGACAAGAGCACAGAGTTTTAGCCTCCTTTCAATGGCTTCACATTGACTCCAGATTTAAGTTCAAAATCCTTCTCCTTTCTTATAAGGCCCTCAGTGGTAAGGCCCTGACCCATCTCAGAGACCTTGTGCCATATTGTCCTAACAGAGCGTTACTAGTTGTTCATAGGTAGAGCCTTCGGTTACCAAGCTCCTGAAATCATGCTCCCAGCTCACATTAAAGAGGCAGACACAGTCTCTACTTTTAGACTTAAGACTTTCCTTTTGATCAAGTGATACCAGTGTCCCACTTGTTCACATAGGTGATACCAACAGTGTGTTGCCCACATGCTCAAAACTTCTACAATCTCTGTAGTGTTGGTAAAATGGAAGACCCCTCCCTCTCTGCATCCTCTCCTCTGACTCTCTGTCAGCCTATCACATCTTATACCACAACCTCCCAGTCAATCGTGGCTGTCTACATTTAAAGCACTCTCCTGTCATCCAGCTGTCACCTATCTCCTGCAACGCTGCTCTGCCCCATTACCTCCTCTGTGAGGGAACCATCTCACTGTCCTCAGCATCAGCAGCTCACACTCCCTCATCTCTCTCATCTCTCTCATCTCCCTCATCTCCCTCTTCCTCCTCTCCTCTAGCAACTCCAGGGTGATATGTTCTTCTAAATCTTCACTATCCTAAGTAATGAAACCCTGCATCAACATGAGTGTATTTAGACCACAGAGTTCAGAGTTTATTACTCTAACACAGTGGTGTAAAACTCAAAGTTGTGAGGGGCCACAATAGTTAATAAGAATCCTTTCAGGGGCCGAAGACTGTGACCCTCGTGAAGGTTTTATTCAAATTTGGAATGGAAGGTTTCATCTTCATTTGAATTTTATGGAAACTGGTTTTAGTTGGATTTGAACAGGTTTTAGATGGATCTGAACAGGTTTAAGATGGATTTGAACTGGTTTTAGTCTGATTTTGACCGATTTTTGTTGGATTTTAACAGCTTTGAGTTGGATTTGAACAGGTAATAGACAGATTTGAACAGGTTTTGGTAGAATTTAAACAGCTTTTAGTTGGATTTAAACAGGTTTTGGATGGATTTGAACAGGTTTTACTAGAACTTCAACAGGTTTTAGTTGGATTCGAACATGTTTGGAAGGATTTTAACAGGTTTAAGTTGGATTCAAACAGGCATTAGAGGAATTTGAACAGATTTTAGATATCTTTGTAGTAAAAACTGGCTTAATCTATAAAATGTAGAGCCAAAAAATATCATCTTCTTAATGTGTTGGAGGGCCACATAAAACATTGCAAAGGGCCGCATTTGGGCCCCGGGCCTTGAGTTTGACACGTGTGCTCTAACATATCATACTGGCACACACACTCTGGCTCCTTTGAAATTACTCATCGTTTTTTAAGGGACTCAAAACAGCCTTGGGGTGATTGTGATTTTGGTGGTGGGTGACACCAGAGCACCTGGAGCAATGGAGAAAGGGAGAACAAACTCAGATCAGATGGCGGGTTATTCGATCCAGCTCAGATGTCAAGAGATTTGATTGTTAAACAGGTTTTCGGATCAATAGGATATAGGCGATCGAATTCAGTCAGAGCTCACATCATCATTTCACCTCAATGAGACTCTTCTGTTGGGGCATGATTGAAAGGCTGTGGGCAGTGGAGCATTGTGCTGTCTGTTTTTTTTCTCTGTTCTAATTGTCAGCTCATCTCTCTGAACAATGCCGTTGTTTACTCTCCCATCTCCTCCATCTCCAGCCTCATTAGGATCTGACTGAAGCAGACAGCAGCGTAAGGGACTGGAGCCAATAGCCTCTTAATGCCCACACTATTAGCAGCATGTCATCAGTTGGAGCTATTTCCATCAAACAAGTTATAAAGAGTTGGCAGAGGAGACGGAGCAGACTCAGTGTTATTTAAAACCCACTGACACAGTTCCAATCTGTGTCTCAGCCTCCTGACACTTCAAACTGTCAGACTTTTAGCCAAAAATTACCCAAATCGTTTGATGTCTCCTTCTGTAAGCCACAATCCATCATTCATAAGACAGGAATGAAAGAGAGGGAAAAACAACAACAAACAGAGCAGGGCCATTTAAGACCCGCACGGCGCCATGGCAACCGATTGCTATCTAATTGCGAGGTGCTGCCCTTTTTTTGCGTGTAACTACGGTAACCATTGGCAACCGTAGTACGGCAGCGACAACATTAGAGGAGCTGAGAGGGGGTTTGAAAAGAGGTCAAAGCCAGAGCCAGACAATAACCAAACCATTTCTCAGTCTGTTTTTGGTCTCTCTGAAAACGCAGCCAAGCTCACCTCTGTTCAAGACTTTAAACTGAAATGCAGCTGACCCCAAAGCCTCACAGAGCAGTCCAAACCTGCTGCAGAATGGTGCCACTCCCCTTCAACTACAGGTTTGGAGAAAAGTGCTGATAAGAGGTGGTAAAGAAGGCGCTGCAGGCTGAGGCTGCAGACAGACAGCTGACAGACCACATCAGATGGCTCTTCTACTCCTGTTGACTGTTTGGGAGCTGGTTGCTGTGACGGCATAATGCTTTTATAATATAACACACTTAAATTTACACAAAAGTAATTCAAAAACATACCTGAATCTGACTATTCTGTGATGCTGACTGTGCAAGACCTCTAATGTACTGTGACAATGTAGTTTGACTATACTTTCTGTGATCCAGGGGACTACAGATGAGAAATAGCCTTTTTTAATTCTTGTTTTATCATGTGTTTTATGAAATTGCATTGTCCCCTTTCAAATAACTAATCTAATCCATATATATAATAAGAATAATGTATCAGAATCAGTTACAGAAAATTGTAACTGGAAACTTGGATAATGCAGTTAAATATATCCTATCTGCCCATATATAGATGTAGACTTACTTTAATTCCTCCTTGTGTTAGCTTAACATAATGTTTACGATATTACAATAGTTTCTCATAAAACATCTTAAATGAATGGAGTAGAAGCAGTCTTAGAATATCACTGCAAAGGATCAATCAAAACTTGAGCACAGAGAGACTGGGTATTCCCTTGAATTTATGATGAGGTATTTAATGAACGTATTTGCATTATTCTCACAAAACCACAACAATCCATTATTTACGACTAAATCCTCTCAGGACATTTTCTCTTAACTCTGACACAATTATACGTATTAGCTGAGTCCACATCAGCTCTCGTTCAAATCAACACTTCCATGTGGTCCTCTGTTCAGGAATAAGAAAAGGCAGCATTTATGCTAAAAGCTGTATTTAACCTTAATTGCTGTAATTGTTATTTTTCGGTGGCACGGGGCTAAAATTACAGTGCTCTGTTTGAACATATTAGGCTCGTGTGAGATTATGCACTAACACAATGATAAGCAAGAAACACAGCAAAGCTACAGCTCATAAAGCAAAGGACTGTTGGGTTTCCTGGATATTCAGGATTAATATGAATATTTATAAATGTGGCCTAAAGCCTGAGATGATTCAACAGATAGTTCCTCCTGATTTTGGGACATTCATCCAGAGTGCCTTAAAGGGACAGTTCAGTATTTTGTAAATGTGATCATATAAGATTTTTTACTTAATTTATACCCACAGATAGTTGTCAGCACATCATTTCTCATCATCATTCATTATCATCAGTTACCTGCTGTTGGGAACATGCTACTAGTTATCACTAAGGATCTCACAGACACTCTTATTAAATACTGAAATACAGTGGCGGGCCGTGCATTTCACGCTTAGGCCTTCAGCGACGTCCCACTTACACATTACAACATCACCTCAACATAGGCTAGTCAAGCAACACTTAATTTAGGAGCATTTAAAATCAATAAGCATGCATTCACAATTAAGAGATTTAAAGATGCCAAACAAAATGCCACCAATTTGCATTTCTCAGAAGCTGTGAGCCATGGTACTGTTCATAGTTGCTTGTCTGGAAATGACGGACAAACCCTTTTCCTTGCTGGGACAGGCTAGCTAGCACAGCACAGACCTCTTCTCACAATATCCAGCTTTTTGTGAAAGGCCCATCTTGAAAATGGCGTGGAAAGTATATCTGCAACCAGATCAATCTCTTCTCCTCCTTCAGACATTATGAGTTAAAAATACAGCGATAGCTGTTGGATCTCCAGGTTTAGTTCAATATTCTGCAAATTGCCACCTTTCAGGCTCTAGCAAGTGCTTATCCAATCACAGGACGCTTACATGTCCAGTTCAACGTAAGACCTTCTAGCTGGCCTTGGTCTGCAGAATCGAGATCTGATTGGCTATTGCAACTGACTGTGTCCGTTCACTTATAGTGCACAGGGGCCTGCTCTGTTTATTCTGAAGGTCTCAGGCAAATGCCTGACAACACAAGCTAGCTGAAATATAATTGGATAAAAACTCTACCATAATAAACAACATTGTAAGCCACTCAACAAAGTGGATATGAGGTATTCAGAGACGACAGATCAAACTCATCTGAAATCTGGTACAATGCATAATTTGATATGAACGCAATGTTTGATACTACACCACTCTAATAAGAAGGACAGATTTTTGAGTACTGTGCTCTGATGTAACAACTGTCAGTCAGAAAACAAGACTTTAAAGAATGTGGAGTATCTTCTGTAAATTCTACCTGCAGCAGGTATGACGTTGTGTCAGAGAACACCACACTCCAGAAGTTATTTTACTGTTCCTCATGTCTACTTCACATGTTCTAGAATCATTCTGTCAGATACAGACTGAGCTGGTGTGTAACGGTATCCTGGTTTGTCCTCAGTCAGAGCCATGTTCTTTCAGCTGAAAATACATAATTCTTTGTCCTCTTTGTTAACAACAATTGTTTGAAAATGTGTTCATTTTCTCATAGAAATGTACATACTTCACTTTACAACTGTGTTTAAACGTGCTCATTCTTGTGCACAGACGTCTGTTAGCGTCTGGAGACAGAGAGCGCTGAGAGGAGGAGCAGTAGGAGCAGACGAGAAGGGGGACGAGCTGCAGCCTGTAATGCCCAGACGGGCTGGCTCCGGAGGGCTGTACCCAGCACAGAGCAGCCTTTGTCAGGGCAATTATCCTGAGGCTCAGCCTCTGCTCTGGAGCAGTGGGGCTGTGGCGCATTGGAGCTGAGGGCAGATAACGCTCTAGCGCCACCACTCTGTGTGGAACAGAGACAGACTCAAACTCACTGAATGTAGATGTCATTATGCTTTTCATTTTCAGCACAATTTCAAGTAATGCAATACGTTTTTGCATATACTGTATTCTTCAAACGAAGTTACTGTCATGTTGATTTCAGTTTCATTGTAAGTTTCATTATAAAATCTTTACTTTTACATAAAAAAGTATTTTTGGTAAACATGAAATATTAGCCATAATACAAGAAAGCAGAAATAAGTGAATAATTCCAAAGAAAAGTTTTGGGGTTTTTTAGAGGATGAGCTGACACATATTATTAAGTACTATTTTGCCATTACCCACTTGTTACTGATTAAACAAAATAAATATTTATAGAGAAAAAAATACTGTGATATGGCCTTTTTCCAGATCACTAAAACTAACAAAGCCCTGAGCTCTGAATGAAGTATGGCACAGGGCTGACCAACAAAGATACAGCAGAACCTCAAGGTAATGCTGTTTATAGAGAGATGAACAGATTATCATCAACTCACTGTTGAGTCTGTGTGTGAGTCTGTGTGTGAGTCTGTCTGTGAGTCTGTCTGTGAGACGTGTGTGAGTCTGGCTGAGTTTGTCTGTGAGTCTATCTGTGAGACATGTGTGAGTCTATGTGTCAGTCTGTGTGTGCGTCTGTGTGTAAGTCTGTCTGTCAGTCTGTGTGTGAGTCTATGTGTCAGTCTGTGTGTGAGTCTGTGTGTAAGTCTGTGTGTGAGTCTGTGTGTCAGTCTGTGTGTGAGTCTGTGTGTGAGTCTGTGTGTAAGTCTGTCTGTGAGTCTGTCTGTGAGACTGTTTGTGAGTCTGTGTGTGAGTCTGTGTGTAAATCTGTCTGTGAGTCTGTCCGTGAGTCTGTGTGTAAGTCTGTCTGTGAGTCTGTCTGTGAGTCTGTGTGTAAGTCTGTCTGTGAGTCTGTGTGTGAGTCTGTGTGTGAGACTGTTTGTGAGTCTGTCTGTGAGTGTGTCTGTGAGTTTGTGTGTGAGACTGTGTGTAAGTTTGTGTGTGAGACGTGTGTGAGATGTGTGTGAGTCTGTGTGTGAGTCTGTGTGTAAGTCTGTCTGTGAGTCTGTGTGTGAGACTGTTTGTGAGTCTGTGTGTAAGTCTGTGTGTGAGTCTGTCTGTGAGTCTGTGTGTAAGTCTGTCTGTGAGTCTGTCTGTGAGTCTGTGTGTAAGTCTGTCTGTGAGTCTGTGTGTGAGTCTGTGTGTGAGACTGTTTGTGAGTCTGTCTGTGAGTGTGTCTGTGAGTTTGTGTGTGAGACTGTGTGTGAGTTTGTGTGTGAGACTGTGTGTGAGTCTGTCTGTGAGTCTGTGTGTGAGTCTGTGTGTGAGTCTGTCTGTGAGTCTGTGTGTGAGTCTGTGTGTGAGTCTGTGTGTGAGTCTGTCTGTGAGTCTGTGTGTGAGACTGTGTGTAAGTCTGTCTGTGAGTATGTCTGTGAGTCTGTGTGTGAGTCTGTCTGTGAGTCTGTCTGTGAGTCTGTCTGTGAGTCTGTGTGTGAGTCTGTTTGTGAGTCTGTGTGTGAGTCTGTCTGTGAGTCTGTGTGTGAGTCTGTGTGTGAGTCTGTCTGTGAGTCTGTGTGTGAGTCTGTGTGTGAGTCTGTGTGTGAGTCTGTCTGTGAGTCTGTGTGTGAGACTGTGTGTAAGTCTGTCTGTGAGTATGTCTGTGAGTCTGTGTGTGAGTCTGTCTGTGGGTTGTGAGTCTGTGTGTGAGTCTGTTTGTGAGTCTGTCTGTGAGTGTGTCTGTGAGTCTGTGTGTGAGTCTGTCTGTGAGTCTGTTTGTGAGTCTGTCTGTGAGTGTGTCTGTGAGTGTGTCTGTGAGTCTGTGTGTGAGTGTGTCTGTGAGTCTGTGTGTGAGTCTGTGTGTGAGTCTGTGTAGGATCTGTGGACAGAAAGCATGACTAAATGATCACATCATAATGTTTTTGTCAAATATTAACTTATCACATATTTTATTTATGGATCTAGTAAAGTATGAACTAGTGAAGTGTATACACTTCACTGTGATTATGGTTTGAGTTTGTAGAACCTTTAAAACTCCAATAAAATCCAATACTACTCCAGAATTCTACTTGATACGAAACACTGAAACAATAATGACCTAATGATCTTTTGGTGCCATGGGTTTATACTACTACGAGTGCAGTGTCATTGTATAATAGACTTCAGATTGGTTTTGACTCCTGTGAATTTCATCAGTGGCTTTTGATGCAGAGGTCCGGCTCAACATAAAAAAGTCTGTTTTTTCCATGAGTGCTTAAACCGCAGCTGGACTGGCAGCAGCAGTGACACACAGACTGAGTCCAAACACCACCGTGATGTCTTTATTCTGTCGTTAATCTGACAAATTTATCAGCCTCCTTCTCACAGATTTATCAGCGGTTACTACATTTTGGCAATTAGTCTTTTACAGAGGGAGCAGGAAATTGAATTACACGCTCAGTTTGTCCAGCATTCTCACAGCTCAGGCCATCTCAGACAGGACTACAGCTTTATGTGAGAGCTTTTATTAGCTGTGGGAAGAGCACTGCTGGGCTGTATGTTCATATGACCATGAACTGTGGCGTTAATCTTCATCATTACTCACTGTTTATACCCTTATTACAAGAGAGACCTTTGGTAAAAATAAAAGAAGCCACATATTCTCACACATAGCTAAGTGCACTGCAATAAGCAACTTGGCATTAAACTTTGTGGAAGAATTCATGTAAATGAACTGTTTAGGGAATATAGAGAATCTGTGTCTCTGTCCCAACTTTGAATATTTCAAATGGAACACTCGGACAGACTGCTCTTTTCTCCCTGAGATAAACTAGTTTTTCAGAAAAACAGTTCAGTTTGATACATTTTACATTCTAACATGCATTTTATCATAGCTGCTTCTCTGTTGTGCAGAGGTTAGTGCACCTACCTTTGGTGCAGGAGATTGGGAGATTGAATCCCCACGGGAATAAGCCCAGGTCAGATTGAGAGGGCTGTGTTGGGAAGCTCCTCATGGGAAGTACTTTGCTATGGCAACCCCTGGATGTGGATAAGCTAAAATTTAATAACTTAATTTTTTTTGTGCATTTTTTTCTATCCTTGTTGTCCTTTTATTTATAATTCATGTCTGTGGCCTGTCTCTTGCAACAGACCATGTGGCACTCCCCTCTCTCACCCTGTTCCCTGTCTGGCCACACAGACTCTATATAATAAAGGCTAAAAAGATCTAAAAAGAAAAAAAAAACATGGACTCTAGTTAGGCCAGTTAGTTACAGGGCTGACACTCACAGACAGTGACAAACAACCATTCATTTCACTCTCATATTCATCCATTAGGGGATTTTTCAGTTGACCTATGTGCATGTCTTTTGACTGTGAGAGGAAATCAGACCCATGGTAACACAGGAGGACTGACTCTTCATAGCCTCCTTGTTGTGAGGCAGGGGTGCTAACCACTCTGCCACTGTGTACCCCATAAACACAGACAATATAATGATATTACATATCTGACTGAAGTCCAGTTTAATCCTGGTAAAAACTCATTCAGTGTTTTGGTTATACTCAAATGATTTGTGGAATAGATACTTTCTGTGTTTAATCTCTAGACATTGACTCCTGAATACAAGATAAGACAAGACTTCCCTGGAGGCCCTAAAGAGACCTAAACAATCATCTCAGCCTCGTTTCTTCACAGATGATTCCCATTTCATGAAGCTTTTAAATGATTAAACATTAGAAAAACACATCACATACTTTCCTAGGTACTTGATTACCTCTTTATCTGTACATTTACTTAAGTAGAGAAACTGCGTATTTCCTCCACCACAGTCTTTCACGTGCACTTTTAACACTTAGCCTCATACAGAACTGGACCTGATTTTGTATTGTAGCCATATGGCTGTTTTCTAGCTCAGTAGGTTAGGTCCGTTGTTGTTGTGTGACAAATGCAATCATCGCAACAAAACAGGCAGAAAGCTATTTACAATCAATTCATGACACACGTCTCCTTTAAGAGAAGTCAATTATAATGAGTTAAAGAGACATATATTTGAAGCTGTTACTTTTGGATTCTTGTGCTCAGATCTCTTTGTGGACTTGTTCTGCTCTCAGTCTTGAGTGCAGGTGGTCTCCATTCAGCGGGGGCCCAGCTTCGACCTAACGCTGAGTCGATCAGGCTCTGGTGAATAGCTCGTTTGGCCTTTAACAAAAACCAAGAAGCCAGACTAAATGGCCAAGAGGGCAGTTGATGGTAATGAGCGGGCCCGGGATGATTGAGGCCATTCAGGTCTGGAGAGGCTGGAGTGGGCTCGGCGCTCGCACCCCCAGACGTCCAGTCACTCTTACAGGCGCGGGGGCCGCCGTGTGCACTGCTCTCATTACCGGCCATTGTCTGGGCCTTTTCAAATGGCTCAGAGGAAAGTACCACCGAGAGGAGTGGAAAAAAAAGGTGGAGATTAAATAATGGGCTGCTATGGATTAAAGTGAACAGGACTAAAGTGTGCACATGAGGCCGACCTGCTCCAGACAGAAGAACATTCAACAGAAAAATAAGAACCACTCGGAGACGTACGATTGATGGACAATGACACCAGGTATCAATCAAAGATGTCTGTTGAAGCTGATCATAATAAACTCAGTACAGTTCCATACAAGTAGAAAAAAATAACTATAATCTAAATATAGGCACAGCCATAAAAACTAGTTGTCCCCTTCCTGCTTTCTCATTTGTTTGCACATTTGTCACACTTAAATGTTTCAGATCATCAAATAAATTTCAAAAGTAGACAAAGAAGGAAACAAAAAATGCAGTTTTTCAGTGATGATTTTATTTATTAAGGTAAAAAAGCTATCCAAGCCTATCTAGCCCTATGTGAAAAAGTAGTTGCCCCCTAAACCTAATAACTGGTTGTGCGGCTCTCTGCAGCAATAACTGCGATCAAATGTCTGAGATAACAGGCAATGAGTCTTTCACATCGATGTGGAGGAATTTAGGCTCACTCTTCTTTGCACAATTGTTTTATTTAGGCCATATTGGAGGGTTTTTGAGCATGAACTGCCTTTTTAAGGTCAGGCCACAGCATCTCAATCAGATTCAAGTCCTGACTGTGACTAGGCCACTCCAAAACCTTCATTTAGTTTTTGAAGCCATTCAGAGGTGGACTTGCTGGTGTGTTTTGGATCATTGTCCTACTGCAGAACCCAAGTGTGCTTCTGCTTGAGGTCATGAACTGATGGCTGAAAGTTCTCCTTCAGAATATTTTGGTCGAGAGCAGAATTCATGGTTCCATCAAATACAGCAAGTCGTCCGGATCTTGAAACATTAAAGCAGCCCTAAACCATCTCACTACCTTCACAATATTTGACTGTTGATATGATGTTCTTTTTCTGAAATACTGTGTTACTTTCACACCAGATGTAACACACACACCTTCTAAAAAGTTCAACTTTTGTCTCATCAGTCCACAGAATATTTTCTCAAAACTCTTAGGGATCATCAAGATGTTTTTTTGGCAAAAGTGAGACAAGCCTTTATATTCATTTTGGTCAGTAGAGGTTTTTGCCTTGAAACTCTGCTATTGATGCCATTTTAGCCCTGTCTCTTTCTCATGATTGAGGCATGAACTCTGACCGTAACTGAGACAAGTGAGGCCTGCAGTTCTTTAGATGTTGTTGTGGGTTTTTTTGTGACCTCTTGGGTGAGTCTTGGGGTAATTTTGGTAGACTGGCCACTCCTGGGGAGGTTCACCATTTTCTCCATTTGTGGATAATGGCTCTCACCATGGCTGGATGGAGTCCCAAAGCTTTTGAAATGGCTCTGTAACCCTTTCCAGACTGATAGATTGTTTCTCACCTGTTCCTGAATTTCTTTGGATCACAGAATGATGTCTTGCTTTTTGAGATCTTTTGGTCTGGCAGTAATCAGGTTGGGTGTGGCTAGTGAAACTGAACTCAGCTTTCCAAAAAATATGATTAATCACAGTTAATTCATGATTTCACAAAGGGGGCAACTACCTTTTCACATAGGGTCCGTTTGTATGGCTCAAATAAATGAAATCATCACTAAAAAACAGCATTTTGTGTTTACTTGAGTTATCTTTGTCTAATATTTACATTTATTTGATGATCTGAAACATTTAAGTGTGACAAATGTGCTAAAAATAAAGAAATCAGGAAGGGGGAAACTTCAGACACCTTTCTGAGCAGCTTTAGAGTTGGACAGAGACTCAGAGTGACACATGTGTGATGTGATCATATAACTTATAAAGTCAGAGCATTTAATGCCACAAACAAGTCAGGTTTAACATTAGAGGTTTTTATTCTTTTTTAACAAAGGTTGAATGCTGTTAAATCCCAGACCACATGAATACAGCACTGGTGTCAACGGTGTGATGCACTTAACAGTGGAATTCTCTATTGTTCATCAAACTTCTGTACAAAGATGTCCACTTAGACATCTTTATGAAGCTGGAACAAAGCTCAGTATATGCACAGACTTCAAGGACCAGAGTTGGGTAGAAATTACTTTCTTTTACTCCTCTGGGTACCAGGAGTCCTTTTCCAGACCCTGAGGTTTTCCATAAAGCTGCACAGAAAAGTGCAATGTGAATCTAAACAAATGGTATGACAATCACTAGTTCAGACTCAGAGCTCAGACTCTGGTGAGGCCCAGTGGACTGCCTCTGGAAACAGTACAGGCTCAGGTGGAGCAAGACCACACATATTCAGTGGTTATCGTTTTTGCACTCCTGGATTTTCATGGGATTTATGCATTTACAAAGTCACTGAAAACCTTCTTGTTCTGATCAGTGTGATGCAATTTCTCTCGACCCACTACATGTTCAGACCAGTGGTGTGGCAGTACTGACAGTGATGGCTATGTTTTAGGTTGGATGATGTAGTGACTGTTACTAAACAACAAGGCGTTGTTCTGACTGGATAAACTGAGCTGGTGATAGGTGGTTACTGGCAGGTGATTTATTCAATCTTGTGCAAGTTTTATATAAAATACCAGCCCTTAAACACATTCTGTGGAAGGTGAGAAACAGCATTTGACAGTACAGGGTAATTTAGTGATCAAATGAAAATAATTATTAAAAAAACAGATTTTCCAGGTACCCCACCTCAGGCCCATAGCTGCTGGGATAGGCTCCAGTCACCTACGACCCCCTACAGGACTAAGTAGAAGATGAAATAATGATTGATGTTTTGTTTTTTAAGTCTAATTTTGGTGCTTTTTGTTTCTTTGTATCTATGATCTATGATTTATCACAGATACTATAAGTAGTAGTATACTATATAGTAACTATAAGTTTCTATGATTCATAGAATCAAAATCTGCTATTTTAGTTTTTAGTTTTTACTAACCAATCTCTCTAGTGTATTAAATATTTTATTTGTTATAATGCTTCTACTCTTAAAGCAGCAGCAGAGAAGTTTTATTTGCATATGACTCACTCATTTGCATATGACTTAAGGCACGTGTTTAAGTTTCTTATTGCTCCACACTCTTTAGACCTTTGAACTAGAGCACTGCGTGGGACTGTTTTCTTCAACCCACACCCGCCCACTCTCGCAGAATTCAGACCAGGACCACCCGCTCCCGCAACGTTTGTGTCCACTCCGCCTGTTTCTGTGGTCTTTCTTGAATGAGAGTTTACTTTGACCACTGAGAACTGTGCAGGTATGTCGCCTCAGGGCAGAGGTGCCAGATTTATGTCCGTTCTAAATTAACACTTTTGAACATTTATTGCAACTTACAAAGTTTAACGCTTTCCCATTTTCTTAAGTGACAATTGAGAATTGTTTCCAGATGTCAGACTTGCCTTGCTTTGCTTTTGTCAAATAAACACCTGCTTTAATTTTCTTCTTGACTTCTTGAGCTGACTCCATTTTTATTACACGCCAAATCCCGCTGTGCCCTGTGGATCTCCCCTGAAATTTTCTGACTGCCCACTCCTGTTCATAGAAAAGGTAAAATCATCCTCTCCTGCAAGATTTGCATTGGGTCCTGCGGGAGCCAAAACCCAATGCAGCCCTCTCTGAACTTACTGAGAGCTACAGTCGAACACTTCCTGTGCCTGATTGTTCCTCACGCCTTCTCTTACTTTTTAAAGCTCAGTGTTTGAGTCTGAGCATCTCTGTATCAAAGACAAGCTGCTGCTTGAACAATAGGCTTAATTTCAACTTGGCTCCACGCTTAGTAGGTGTCCTCGCTCCTTCTCCACAAAAAGAAATGCCACAAGACCAAAATAATTCCTCTGCACATTAGTCCTCACTCAGCTCAGACAGATGCAGAACACTAACAGGAACTAACAGACGAGTGCACATTACCCCTGTGTTAGCCTCCCTTCACTCGCTTCTTATTGAATTCAGAATTAAGATAAAAATCTTTCTCCTTGCTTATAAGGCCCTCAGTGTTAAGGCCGCGTCCTGTCTCAGAGACCTCATAGTGCTGTACTGTCCTAATAGAGCATGCTGTTCTCAAGATGCAGGGTTACTGGTGGTTTCTAGGTGTAAAACCTTGACATTTAAAAAGTATATGGTTAGGACGTATAGGTTCACAGTTTATTATGAGGTCCAATCAGTCCATCAACTCTGCTGCTCTGGGCCTATCATTGCAGCAGTAAGATGCACTGAGCTTTATTCCTGTGCTTACTACATCACTTTTTCATTTCTACTTAGTTTACAGCAGTACACAAGTTGTCCCACTGGAGAAGAATGGTATGGATTGGGTTGGGATCAATACAGAAATGCAAAGGGGCAAAAAAAAACATAAAACAAAAGTGTTTAATTTAAAAAAAAATTGTTGTTCTTGTGTCATAGTCCTAAGATTTATATTATTACATTTCTGCTTCCATTAATATTTCTCATATAGAAACACAGCTTTTCTTGTTCTTTTGTCACATCTCTGTTTCTGTAGCAGACGTCTCAGTGGAAAAGTGGAAGCACAGGCTTCTCCATGGCAAATTAAACCAAACAGTGCCACACAGAGCTGACCTGTCCCACTGGGGGAGTGTGTCCTCTCTCTGTCTTTCTGGAGGAATATGTCCTCTCTCTGTCTCTCTGGAGGAGTATGTCCTCTCTCTGTCTCTCTGGAGGAATATGTCCTCTCTGTCTCTCTGGAGGAGTATGTCCTCTCTCTGTCTCTCTGGAGGAGTATGTCCTCTCTCTGTCTCTCTGGAGGAGTGTGTCCTTTCTCTGTCTCTCTGGAGGAGTGTGTCCTCTCTTTGTCTCTCTGGGGGAGTGTGTCCTCTCTCTGTCTCCTGACCCATGGACCCGCCCTGACCCCAGCGTCTCTCTCTCACTCACAGTTGGATTAATGGTCTCTGCTGATCCAATATGGACAGAATTTGTTTTTATTCATCTGTAAATCAGATGGACTGTATGTGAATTTCTTATATACATCTGTCCTGTACACATCTCTGTCCCTTGACTCCTTCTGTGGTTCTCCCTTAAGTTACTGTCTTTTTCCCATGGCTGCCCTAATTGAGGGTCTATGGAGATGGGATGTTGTTCTGTACAGTCTGTAAATCCCACAGAGAACACTGTTGTTGTGCACTTACCACATTTACATTACATTAGAGAAAGTAAGATTAAAACCAGACTTGTAACAATCCTAACCAACAAGTCCAATAAGCTTTGTTTAAAATGTGTTACTCTCACTAATCCCTGTCTATCCTTGTCTTTTTCTTATGAACCTTTCTGTTGACTGTGCAGAGAACTGTGGGACATCTGCCGAGTGATTAGTCCAGCTCCAGTCCCACTGAGCCATTTACCTGCAGCAGTAGCTCCAAGAGACATTAAATGACTCCAGTTCCAGTTGCACTCAGGCGTTTGTGTTTTAGTCAGACTTAGGGAATCATTTAGGTTTCCCTTGTGTCATGTGACAGTGTATAGCTACTTCTCTCACAGTTTTAACTAAATCAAAAGCAGATCCACTACAGGCTGACTGTGGTTTGGCCGTTAGCTCGGTGCTGTCCGTGTTGGCAGAGACTCAGAGTCCTGTGTGAAATCAGTGAGTTGGGTCTGCTTGGAGGAGAAATGTTCCACTTGATATATACCTCAGTGCTCACTCTCAACACTCACAGGAATAATAAACATCAATGATAACAAAGTTCACGCTGTCCTAACTTCACTGCTTCACTTTATGCCCTGTCTTTTCCTCTTTTATCCCTCTTCTTCCTCCTCTCTTGTCCCGGGCCACAGAAAAAATATGCTGGCTCCAAGCCGACCCACAGGTCCAGGATCAGCTCGCTGGCGCCTATACCCAGACCACAGTGGAGATTTAAGGTGGGCCTTGATTTATTGACATCGCAAGTTTGGACTCTCTCCACGCTGATCCCCCTGAAGAACCACAATGTCTGTCAAGGGGTTCTATATGCAGGATGGAAAAATATAACATTTCATGACGTTTTTAGCGTGTGACCTCGATTCTGTTTCAAAAGTGGTAGGGTTGTATCTGATAGACTAATACCTGTGTAAGTGCAAGTTGGAGACCAGGAAGTAAGCATAAACTATTATAGATTAGATAGATTAGATTTACTAAAGGGCTGCCTGTGTGCCAAAAGGACAGCTGGTGGAAGAAATGAAACAAACTTATTTACTAATCATGAACGCTAAGGTCTGCTCCTGTGCATTCTTGTGTGTGCAGCTCACTTTGCACTTGTGCCTTAATGAATTGAATGAAAAGTGTTGTTTTTTTTTGCCACAGTGAATAAAATACAGTGCCGATAACACATATATTATTCAGTGCTGGCTATCTGATTTATCAAGATACACAAACACAATACATACTGCTAATGCATGTCCAGTTTATTAGCAGTGTCTGTGGTGTCATAAACAACTTACTGGTTATGAGTGGGATTTAACTTTTGATTTAGCAACCTGTAAATGCTAATGTTTTTTTTTTATTTGCAGAGTGGTTGCAGCAGTGGAGCAACAGACACAACAGGATAGATGCTGTACTAAACAACATGGGCCACCCCTTGTATTGGGTTTTTGAACAACAGAGTAGCCAGTGGACATCTGAGATCAGTGAGCTGCAAGATGGAACACCACGAGAACTCCTTCTTCCTGACTGCAACAAGACTGTACAATCAATCACTTTATGGAAGATTATAATTTGTTTAAAGAATCCTAACAATTGAATTTCCCCCTGGGTGTTGAAGTTGTCAAACAAAAGCGTGTCATATGTTTATACTCTGTTTCAGATTTGGAGCCCTCAAACCAGGCTGATGAGGGCGGTTAGTTAAGACAAGCTTCCCTTTCTGTACTAAAGCCTCATTTAAATACCACTGCCTGCTCCATATTTGCGCCCAATTATTTACACCACCACACTTCATCATCCACAAACATCATGTGCAATTTTTTATAAAATACTACACAATGTAATACTAGCCATTTTAAGTGTTAATACTTGAGGCCATTAGTGTATTTAACTTGGCTTGAACCACAATGAGTACATGAGACACTATGACCAGCTGAAGTGGCTCGGTCATCTTGATACCTCCCAGACTCTCAGCTGGTCTGGGAATGCATTGGAAGAGCTGGAGGAAGTGTCTGGGGAGGGGGAAGTTGGGGCATCTCTGATTAGACTGCTGCTCCCACAACCCAGTCCTGGATAAAAAAAGAAGATGGATGAATGAGCAATAAAGAGAATGAATGTTGCTATATTAGGTTGTACATATGTCCAAAAAAAAAATCGAATTCTACTTGTTTTTATTCCATTTATTGATGAATAGAGAAAAGCAGCACTTGATCAGCTTTGTTTTATAGTAAACATTAAACGCAAACACTCTGTTACAATATACCTCTGGTTAAGTCGGTTACACTTTTTGAAAAATACAGCAGTAGCTCTTATCGAACTGAAGACACGTTCGCACAAAACTCTTGTATTACACTGACGCTTTCATAAGTCTCATGGTTTCATATGGAATCAGGGATGAGCATGCAGACCTCAGAAAAACAGAGAAACAGAGCACAACATGTAGAACAGAAGCATGACCACACCATAAACCCTGTATTAATGTTACATAGTGCAAAGCATCTTTACAGTACACATAATTCATAAGGCTCATACAGTAAACTGCCACTTTGTATATATTGCAGCTTCACAGGTAGCAAGCTATATCAACCAGGAAGTAATGGTTATGAGAGCATTTGGAAGAGGACAAACGCAGGAATACTGAAACACAAACTGCACATGGAGGAGGAGGATGGTTTTCATTTAAAATTGTGCTGCTCTAAAACAATATAGACCAACTGTGTGACTCTAGGCCAAATCCATACTGCAACAGGTATCTCTCCACTGACCAGTGTTATATCAGCCATGTTCCTTTAAAGATTAATGTAGGAAATAAACAATGTTTTTTCAACAGGTCTATACTGACTGAAAACCAGGACTAATCCAGGACTTCAAACTGCTGCAGAGTACAATAAAAGCTTCCATTCCAGTATGTTTATAGCTCGTAATAAAGATTGCAATTCATAATGTGGATCAGGATTTTGCTTGAATAATTCATCCCGTATATCACACTGCTGACGGACTGCTGAGCATATTAATAACTGAAGAGAGTGAAGTCCATGCTACGTGGCACTGATAAAGTCCTAAGCCTTTGGTCTGCGGTCCACTTCTATGAAGCCAGCTCCATAGGCCCCTCCTCCTCACCGTCGCCATGGTTCGGCTCGAATCTCCATCAGCGCAGGGCGAAACGAGCCCAGTCATCACTGTGGGCCACCGACAGCTGTGGGCAGATTAAGGTGTAATATTTTGTCATTAGTAAAAACAGCTCTGTGATGAACAACATTAGGCTTAAGATCTATTTTTGTTACTGTTCTTTGAATAAAATATGGTTTGCCTTATTCATATTTATTTTATACACTACTGAGTTTTATTATAATAATATCATATAACTATAAGAGGAGACACACCGAAAACCCAACACAAGGGGATGGCTCAAATCAAATTTACTATATTAGCAACAGACCAAGAGACCAAGAAACTCAAGCTGTCATGACTAGTAACGCATAGCAGTATTTTAGAACAACATCCAGGCTTCACTTGTCACCAGAGTCATTAATGCTCCTTGGCCAAAGGAGGCAGAGGCAGTTTTACCATGAAAAACTTTACATCCATAAAAACATTATCCAAGTCCAAAAGAACACAAAAAGTAGAAAAAGTTGCTACAACATCTTAAAGGGTTCAACTGGATCCATATAGGTTCATATATAAAAAGAACTGTGTCACAGAACGTGTGTCAACTTTAGTTCACATTATTATTAAGCATCTAGATAAGTCGAATGACAAGAGCGTTTTATCCACCATCAACACAATAATAAGCTTACTGTTAAATAATGAAACCACAGGGGTAAATATAGGTGTATATGGTGACACTTCTGGTCGCCCAGGGTTGTGTTTGTTCAGCTGTGCTTTTTTCACCTCACACACATGCTTGGACTCACTAA
>JAWCTZ010001344.1:0-20377 GCA_036850595.1 Rhyacichthys aspro | reverse complement strand
ACATTTATTCCCGTCCAGAGTTGCATGAATTGTTTGCCAAGTTCTTGTATTTATGATGAGAGTCAACTGCTGCACAAAGTCTTCTCAAGCACATCCCAAAGATTCTCAATGAGACAGATTAACATCTTTTCAACAACCACAGATGAGTCTTCCGACAATGATTGTAAAAGAAATGCTTTAATATACTCAGATCTGCACACTGTAAACTTTGATAAGTTGACTTTACTTGAAAAAGTTAGAAACTAGACTGCCATTAGCTATTAGTTTTCCAGTGAAAACTAGTAAGGTTTACTAGGGGACAGTTTTATTTAATTAAAAATAGCCATTTTTGATCACTTGTAAATGTCAAGTATACTTAAATGTGTCTTCCAGTTTTTACTACTTAAGCTAAGCTAGTAAGTGACACTTAACTAAACAGTTCCACTTACAAAGAAAATCCTAGGAAACTGATTGCCTTTAAAAAATCCAGTAAGCAAAACTGAAGATTTTTGAGCAAGAATTTCTTTTATTTAACAAACGACTGCCAATACAACAGCAAATGGCAGGTTCAAAAACACATCACAGACCTATAATAAAAACCAGTACCTACAGGAGCATCAATGTTCCAAAAAAGTCACGCTAAAACAGTACTGCTATGAGAACAATATTTTTGCAAAACTGTTGTATAACACTATACAGCTTATACAAATTTACAAAATGGCAAAAAATACACATACAACAAATTGCTATAGACATGTTTGTGAAACCTCTTGAAGTTCACATGAATCATCTTCAAAGGTAAGGGTAGTTTAAGGTCTTTGAATATGTGGTGTAGGTCATGTCTACAGCCTTTAAAGGGTTCTAACCTGTCATCATGGAATTAGATAATCACAAATTTGCATTGATAAGCATTGCATTAATTAAGAGTAACATTTAGCTTTGAACCAGAATGCAACAGCACTTCAGCATGAAAAGTATATGACAAGTACTTATAGAATACTCAACTGTAAGTGCTTAATAATTTGAACCGTAGGCCTGTTTGAAGAAAAATGGCTGCATAAAACCTACTCCAACAGTGCATTCTTTAAGGTCTTGAGTTTTGGTCTGACATTCCCCAGTCCCAAGTTTAGCATCACCTTTCGAACAAAGTCAAAGGTATTGAGCATCTTTTTAGGACAGTCTAATTGCAGGGCATAGATCAGGCCAAAGGTCATGGAAACGCCTCAGGAAGTCCATCGCCACAATACCTTCCAGGATGATGCAGTTGTTAATGGCGTCAAGGTGAGGCCCCAAGGAATCCAGCGGCTTGCCTTCAGATACAACAGTCATGATGCCAACTGGCATCCGAGTTTCAGCAACACTGGGAAACTGAAAATACATTTACAACCAATATGAATTACAATACAATAAGAAAAAACTTACTATAAAACACAATCAATACACAATCAATACTTACATAGCTTACTCTGAAAAACTCAGCCCAGTCATCTCCAAAGAAGACAGAAAGACATTTCAAAACTGCAGTTCGGAACAACATCTAACATCTAACATAAAGACAGAAAGAAGCAATAAAATAAAGTGTTTTTTTGTTTTTATTGTTGTCCAGTTACACACAAATTCACGGTGCAGTGTGTAATCTGTTATAATATGTATAGTGTAAATATAAGAAGAGCGGGTGTTCGAACAGTGCTAGAACAAAATGTTTATAATTAGAATTCACTCACCCTAGTAGCCTACGTATGCTATTCACAACAGACCTGACCCAAACTTGAGCATTCAAACAATGGCTTGTTGCTTCACCTCCCGGAGTCTTGCAAGAGGTAAAGACCATACATGATATAGCTACAATAAACAGCATTTAGCATCTTACATAAACTCGTTGTCCAAGCACTTTCCCCAGACATATCCCCTACCACAAAGCTAATGCTGCGTTCATGTGGTCCTTGGAAACTCGTTTCCCTGAGTTAAAAACGCACATGAATACCAACTAAAATATAGGAGAGACTTTTAGCAAGTAGTTACTCACTTGTCTCTTACATAAGGCTATTTTCTGATTATGCTGAAAATAACATATTGTAGCCACACACTGGACATTTTAAATTAGCTAGTTTCAATACTCACTTTGCACTAGTAAAGTCAACTGTTTATTAAGAGACTAGTAAACAACACTGAATCTATTGAAGAAAGCACAACTGTTGCCTTTTACAGTGCAGCGTGACACTGGAATGTCATTCGGACTTGAGAAGTGTGGTTAGATAGTGAGAAAGAGAGGGAAGGTAGTCCATAAAGAAGGGGCCTCTCTCCCAGAAGGAACAATAGCAGACACTGAGGAGAGCACCTGAGAATCCCACAAGCAAATGGCAACCTTGAAGAGGCCAGAGGAAACGCAGCAACAGCCAAATACCTACAACGAGTAAAGCAAGTTCTGAGGAGTAAGCTGAATGGAAAAAACAAGGTCCGGGTAATTAACAGCTTTGCCCTGCCAGTAATCAGATACCCTGCTGGAATAATAAGCTAGCCAAAGGAAGAGATACAGACCACCAATGTGAAAACAGGAAAACTCCTCACCATGCATGGAGGGTCCACCCCAAATCCAGCATCCTGAGACTGTGCACTAAGCACAACGAAGCACATCTCTTTATATTAATAATGTGATCATGACCTTATACATTACCTGAAACTTATCTTTGTTGTTTGTCAATCATTCACCACTTGAGACTCCATGCTGATACCTACTTTTGGTCACTATAAAGTACTAAATCGTTCCTTATAACAGCAGCAGCAGTCAGTCCGCCTAGCCTACCGTATTACAAGAGGATTAGTGAGTGTCCAAACCACTCTCCAGGACGAAACATCCAAGATCCTAGAATACATCAGGAAAATGACGCTGACAGATAGTAGTACTTAGTGATTGTCTCAGGCAGCGGAATAAAGAGGAAGAGGTGCTGGAGGTACCATCATGGGAGGAGAGGCACCTACACTGGGATGCACCACCGTCAGATAACTGAAGTGGCTGATACTAAGAAATACTACCAATGGCTAGAACGAGCTGGACTGAAGGACAACACAGAGACACTCACCATGGCTGCACAGGAACAGGCCTTGAGCAACAAAGCAATAGAGGCCAAGATCTACCACACCCGACATGACCCCAGGTACAGGCTGTGCAAGAGGCCCCTGAGACAATCCAGAACATAACTGCAGGGTGTAAGATGCTAGCAGGGAAAGCATACATGGAACCCCATAACCAAGTGGCTGGTACAGTGTACAGGAACATCTGTGCAGAGCATGGACTGGAAATCCCGAGGTCAAAGTGGAAAACACCTCTGAAGGTGAGAGAGAATGAGCAAGCCAGTTACAGACCGATAAAATGGTAATGGTGAACCAACCTAACATGGTGGTGGTGGACAAACAACAGAGGAAAGCCATTGTGGAGGACATAGCAATACCTAGCGATTACAGCTTCAGTTAAAAGGAACATGAGAAGCTAGAGAAGTACCTCAAAAAACAACTGGAAAGTGAAGGCAATAGTGGTGTCCATGGTCATCGGAGCACTCGGGGCAGTAACCCCCAAACTGGAGTGGCTCCTCAATGGCTCAAAACAAATTCAATCAATCAACTTATATCGTATATGAACACATTTTTTTCTAATTTTTCAAAGTGAATTGATCATTTTATCTTTATTTTTTCTATTATGAATAAATCTAAATATAAAGTTTTATTTATGGCCATCTGTCAAGGAACTTAATGTCACCTTACAGTGATCCTAACAAGACAACACAATACAAATATAAATACAGTGCAATTAAAAAACTTTAAAAACAAGATAAAGTAATAGGAGAGAATTGGAGAGTGTAAAGTGGGCTGTGAGGTTTGGTAATCTGAACAGATGGGTTTTTAGTCTTGATTTGAAAAGTGTCAGAGAGTTTGTATTGTGAAGGTCAAGTGGAAGTGAGTTCCAGAGCCAATGGTGAGGCGGGTGGAGGGACTATGAGGTGGATAGAGGGAGCTGATCCGTTGTTCTTTCAAGCCAGTGAAACAGTTGTAAGACTGGTGTGATGTGTTATATAGGCAGGGGTTCAGGAGTTTCTGGAGGGATATATTAGGGAGAAAGGGTATGTGTAAGTTAGTATGTGAATGGAACAACATAAATATAAAGGAAAGTAAATACATTAATTTGTCTTCTACTGCTTAGTCCCTTTGGGGGGTTTGGGAGCTTCTACCAGCAATTTGAGGCCTGGGGTACACCCTGGCTAACATTTAGATACAGACAGTTCATTGGGAGGAAGCCGGCCAGCCGGATTTAAACAGGTGTACCTTTCTTTTATCATATAGTCATGTGGTTTGAAATTATGTTCATGGTTGAGCCAAAGTCTAAGAAAAAGGACAGGAGAGCATTATGGAAACTGTCTGATAGCATATGAGAAAGAAGTGAGTCCAGGTTTTGTAAAATTGACCAGGGAGAGCAGAGCTTTTGAGTTTCGTTCATTGAAATGGATTAAACTGGAGTAGTATGGGGTTTTGGAAATAGATGAACAGTCCTTGTAAAACATGACATGATTATTGTCTTTGTTTATAGTGAGTTGTTCCAGTTGTTGTCCTTTGGCTTTATGTTTGGGTGTGGGAGTGCACCATGGTGGGATAAGCATGTGATCAGGAAGGTGAATGTGTTGCTGCAGACTAAAGCTTGACTTGACTAAAGCAGAATGACTTTACTGAGTGTAAGTCATCGTAGTGGTGATTACTATAGGACCCATGGTGGATTTATCTCCGTCGGGGCCTGAAAGGCGGAATGCGATGTCCGAGGGGAGGTGGAGGACAGTTCATGGCTGAATGGAGAAGCAGTGGCGTAGTCTCAGAAGTTCAGCAGAAGGGTACCGAAGAAGTGCTGTTGTTAGAAAGTGGACCAGGGACAAAAGACCAGGCTATTACGGACCAGACATGCCATTGATCAACCTACGTATTCAGCCTAAGGTGAAGTACAGCAGGCAGGCAGATGGGTGGAGGAATCTAGAAAGTGGTCTCAGGTAAGTTTAAATAGAGATATTAGAGTGGAGTCCTCTAATGACAGATCACTTCCATCGACCATTTTTGTAATAAATTTTCTTTAAGTGGCCAGTGAGCACCAGCAGTTAACTGCAACCGGAAACTTATCACAGGCAGAGATGTAAAGTAAGCGCATTAGGGCGAATGTCCAAATCTGTTTTCCCTGATCATTGTACAGGCACAGGTTTAAAGAAGCTGGACGCAAGTGTCATGGGTTATTTAGCAATTTATAAAATTCATTAAATAATAATTTTAAATGAGAAATAATTTAAAACAATGTGTGTTTATGCATTTTATATTATTTGGTTAATTATTTTGTATCAATTACTATAATTGTTTTTATATTGTTATACAGTGGTCCCTCGCTATCTTGCGGTTCACCTTTGGCTGACGCTGTTTTCAGTGGATTTTATAGTGCAATTTTGCATGCTTTTTTTTTACAGCGCATGAACGCACATTGTGTTCTGCGTCCTGATTGGCTAAGGGAGAACTCGTGCATTGTGTTCTGCGTCCTGATTAGCTAAGGGAGAACTCGCGCATTGTGTTCTGCGTCCTGATTGGCTAAGGGAGAATTCCTGCATTGTGTTCTGCGTCCTGATTGGCTAAGGGACTGTAAACCATTGTCAATCAATCTCCTCCATGCTGTGTCTCTTGTACAGTACAGAATGCGTTCAGCTTGCCAAATTTACATAAATGTTCGATCGCTAGCAGTGTGACTCTGAAGTGCTGTATGTTTGCAAGTTTTCTCCCCGACAAAACCCACAATGTCGACGAAACGTTCTGCACCGACAAAGGCACCTGCGGTCGCACCCAAAAGGCAGAGGAAGATGCTAAGGTTTGAACTTTGAGAGTGTTTAAACAAGAGAGAAATGTGAGAAAATGTTAATGCCTAAAGTGTATAAAGTGTGTTGTGAGGGGTTTTACAGCCTTAAAACATATAAATCATTGTAATAAAGCTGACTACTTCGCGGATTTCGCCTATTGCAGTTTTTGGAACATGACCCCCGCGATAAACGAGGGACCACTGTAAACCAATTTTATTTTGCAATTTATATTTTCACCAGGTTTCACTCATTGTTTTTTTTTGTTTGTTTGTTTTTTATTAAGAAAAAGTATTGGACAATTTGTATTATTTGTCACAGCTGTTATCTTTCCTGGCTCTCCTCCTATTTTCTCTGCCCCTCTCTACCTGCCAGACACTCCCACTGGTTCACCTCTCCTCGTTCACCCGGTGCTGCAGCTGCGGCTCATCTGCTAATCAGCCCACTATGTAAGACTCACCTGTTCACTCACACTTTGCCAGATTGTTCCTCTGCATTATGCACGACTCTCCAGCGTTCTTCTCCTGCCTGATCTCCTGTTGCCGACCTCGTCTGTCCCCGACCTGCTCTCCTCGCCTGCCTCCCGGTAAACTCACCTGCCTTCCGTCTCTGACCACGCGCTCTGCCTCGGCGTCCTTGGCATCGTCCTGCTCTCCCGGTAACGACTCCTCCGCCTGGCCTCGACTCACCCCCTGCCTGCTCCTCGTCGGCGCCTCTGTTTCCTCGGACTGCTACTCCGGTTTTAACCCTCCCGCTCGTCACGGATTGCTCCTCTGCTCTTCCCTCGTCTGTACCTCCGCACGACCGGCGGGATCTACGGGCTGCGGACTCCTCGCTACGGCTTCGGCGACCACAGTAAGCTCCTTTCTCTCATTCCACGTGGCCGGGGAACCGAACTCGTTCCTCAGTCCTTCCCCGTGCTTTAGAGACTGTGTGCGGGCTTTCGGCCTGAAGAGACCTGAACGCTGTAGTGACTCATTCTGCTCCGCTCCCTGTTTGCTACTGTGGCAATAAAGATTATTACCAACTGTACCACTTCTCCTGTGTACTGCTTTTGGGTCCAAACCACCCCCGTTACAGTACAATCTGGCCAAATATGGACCCAGCAGACACATCCTCTCCCCAGACTCGCTTAGCTCGGGTAGAAGGAGCGCTGCTACAACACGAGGCCCAGCTAGCCTCCAACGCGGCGGAGGCTCGACAGTCTGCTTCGGCTCTGGAGCGGGCGCTAACCTCGCTAGCCACCCAGGTACAACAGTTAGCGGCCACCGTGTCTCAGCAAGCCGTTGCCGCCTCGGCGCCAGCCCCCCGGTTCCAGCCCCGGCTTTTCCTGCCAGTACTGCACCAGAGCCCCGGGTGGGGCGCCAGAGCGCTATTCTGGGGATCAGAGAGCTGCAATCCGTTTCTGACCAACTGCACCATCCTGTTTGCCCTGCAGCCCCATACCTTCGCTTCTGAGGCAGCGAGGGTTGCCTTCGCCATCAACCACCTCACTGGCAGGGCACGTCTGTTGGGAACAGCAGAGTGGGAGAGGGGCACGCCAGCCTGCTCTTCATTCCAGGCCTTTTCAGAGGAGCTTCGTAAGGTTTTTGGTCCCGTTTCTCTGGGTCCAGATGCCAGTGGGGGACTCATGAGCCAGAGACAGGGGAATCGGACAGTAGCCGACTACGCTATCGACTTCCGCACGCAGGCCCGGCTCAGCAACTGGAATTCCGCGGCTCAGTGTGATGCGTTCCTAAACGGACTAGCCCCTTACATTAAGGATGAGCTGGTCTCGTTCGATCTCCCGGCTTCCCTCGACGGGTTGGTTGAGCTGACGTCCAGGCTGGACAGGCGCATTCAGGCGAGGAGAGAGAGCTGCGCCAGGAGGGAGTGGAGCGTCGGCTGTCCACCCGTCTGCGTGGGTCGTCAGCTGCCCCTGATCCTCTTTCAGAACCCACTCCCAGGGAGGGGGAACCCATGCAGGTGGGGCGCACCAGCCTGACGCCCGAGGAGCGGGACAGAAGACGCCGAGGGAATCTCTGTCTCTACTGCGGCCAGGCCGGACACTTCGTTTCCCGCTGTCCGTTAAAAGGGAGGGCTCAGCAGTGAAGAGGGGCATCGTGCTGAGCCGGACCCGGGACTTTGCCCCTAACTCGAGACCCTTATTTCATGTCCAACTCCTGTTGGCAGGGGGCTCTCACACCCTCGCCACCTTCATTGACTCAGGGGCTGACGTCAACCTGATCGATGAGGAGCTGGTCTGCCAACTGGACATCGATCAGGTTCCTTTGTCCAGCCCGGTGCCGGCCAGCGCTCTAGACGGTCATCTCCTGGGGACAGTCACCCATCAGACCGCGCCCATTCCCATGCTCCTTTCCGGCACTCATTATGAAACTATTCAGTTTCACGTCTTGAAATCTCCCAACCTTCCGTTGATCCTCGGCTACCCCTGGCTTCGCCGCCATAACCCCCATTGACTGGTCTACGGGGTCCATCCTGGGGTGGAGCCCCTCCTGTCATCGGGTCTGCCTCAGGGAGGCGGTCACGCGCCCACCAGCTTCCAGTACCTGTTCAGCCTCCGACCTGTCCAAGGTGCCCACCGACTATTACGACTTCTGTGAGGTGTTCAGTAAGGCGAGGGCCACTTCCTGCCCCCCACCGGCCCTACGACTGTGCCATTGACCTCCTGCCCGGCACCACACCTCCTAAGGGGCACCTCTACTCCTTGTCGGCGCCGGAAAGGGAGGCCATGGAGGCCTACATCAGTGATGCCTTGGCTGCCGGGCTCATCCGTCCTTCTTCGTCACCCGCCGGGGCGGGGTTCTTCTTCGTTGACAAGAAGGATGGCTCGTTGAGGCCCTGCATAGACTACAGGGGCCTGAATGACATCACGGTAAAGAATCGCTACCCTCTTCCCCTCATCGCTTCGGCTTTCGAGCTGTTACAGGGAGCCACTATCTTCACCAAGTTGGACCTCCGTAACGCCTACCATTTAGTCCGGATCCGGGAAGGCGATGAATGGAAGACAGCCTTCAACACACCCACCGGTCATTATGAATATTTGGTGATGCCCTTCGGCCTCACCAATGCCCCGGCCGTGTTTCAGGCTCTCATCAACGACGTACTGAGGGACATGCTGAATAAGTTTGTCTTCGTATACTTGGATGACATCCTGATCTTCTCTCGGACCAAGCAGGAACACATAGTTCATGTCCAGTCTGTGCTGCAACGCCTGCTCGAGAACTCTCTGTTTGTGAAGGCGGAAAAGTGTGAGTTCCATGCCTCCACTGTCCCTTTCCTGGGGTACATCATCGGCCAGAACAGCATGGAGATGGACCCTACTAAGGTCTCTGCCGTCGCCGCCTGGCCAGTCCCCGACTCTCGTAAGCAGCTGCAGCGGTTCCTGGGGTTCGCCAATTTCTATCGGCGGTTCATTCGGGGGTACAGCACTGTGGCTGCCCCTCTCACCGCCCTCACCTCCACCAAAGTACCCTTCCGTTGGACTCAAGCCGCTGAGGAGGCGTTCCAGCACCTGAAGGGTCGATTCAGTTCGGCCCCCATTCTCCTGGTTCCTGACCCGGATAGACAATTTGTGGTGGAGGTGGACGCCTCGGATGTGGGGGTGGGAGCGGTCCTCTCCCAGCGATCCGCTGAGGACCAGAAGCTGCACCCCTGCGCCTTCTTCTCCAGGCGTCTGTCACCCGCCGAGAGAAATTATGACATTGGGAATCGGGAACTGTTGGCGGTGAAGTTGGCGCTGGAGGAGTGGCGCCACTGGTTAGAGGGAACCAAGCAGCCCTTCCTGGTGTGGACCGACCACAAGAACCTGGAATACATCCGCTCTGCCAAGAGATTGAACTCTCGTCAGGCCCGGTGGGCACTGTTTTTCACCAGGTTTAATTTCTCCCTCTCATACCGGCCAGGTTCCCGCAATGTGAAACCTGACGCCCTGTCACGCCAGTTCTTGGTCGGGAGAGAGCACCTGTAGCCCGGACACCATCCTTCCCGGTACACGCCTGCTACCCACACTCACCTGGGGGGTGGAGGAGCGGGTGAAGGCCGCCCTGGTAAACCAACCGGGGCCCAGTTCTTGTCCCCAGGACAAGTTGTTCGTACCACAGGACTTGAGGTCAGACGTCCTGCAGTGGGCCCACAGTTCCCGGTTCACCTGTCACCCCGGTATCCAGCGAACGAAGGAGGTCCTGCAGCGACGGTTCTGGTGGGCCACACTTGAGGAAGACACCAGGGAGTTCGTTAATGCCTGCCCAGTCTGCAGCCAACATAAGGCTCCCGCCGGGCCCCTGCCGGGTTCCTGCAACCCCTGCCTGTGCCTCATCGACCCTGGTCTCATATTTCTCTGGATTTTGTAACCGGTCTACCTCTGTCAGGGGAATACACCACCATCTTGACGGTGGTGGATCGGTTCAGCAAGATGGCGCATTTTGTTCCACTCCCCAAGCTCCCTTCGGCCAAGGAAACCGCTGAACTGGTCCTGCAGAATGTTTTTCGGCTTCACGGCCTCCCATCTGATGTGGTATCTGATCGAGGTCCCCAATTCACCTCTATATTCTGGCGGGAGTTCTGTCGACTACTGGGAGCCTCTACCAGTCTGTCCTCCGGGTTCCATCCTCAGTCCAACGGCCAGTCAGAGAGGCTCAACCAGGAGATGGAGACAGCGCTCCGCTGTATGGCGTCCAGGCTCCCCTCGACCTGGTCCAAGCAGCTGTTGTGGGTCGAATACGCCCACAATACGCTGAAGAGCTCCTCCACAGGACTCTCTCCATTCCAATGCGCCTACGGCTTCCAGCCTCCGTTGTTTCCGGCCCTGGAAAGGGAAGCCTCCTGCCCGTCGGTTGAGGCCTTCATCCGCCGCTGCCGCCAGACCTGGGCCCAGGCCAGGTCAGTGCTCACTCGAGCTGCGGGCCGATACTCAACAGCGGCCAACCGACGTCGCTCCCAGGCTCCCCCTTACCAGGTGGGCCAGAAGGTGTGGTTGTCAACCCGGGACCTGCCACTGAGGGTGGAGTCTAAGAAACTGGCCCCAAAGTTCATCGGACCATTCCCCATTGTGAGGATCATCAACCCTGTGGCGGTCAGGCTCCAGCTGCCCCGTTCCATGCGGATCCACCCGACCTTCCACGTCTCGAAGGTCAAGCCTTTTGGGAGAGCCCGCTCATGCCGACCTCTCGACCACCACCTCCTCCTAGGATCATCGATGGGGCCCCCGCCTTCACGGTCCACCGCCTGCTGCGCTCTCGGCGCCGTGGGAGGGGCCTTCAATACTTGGTCGACTGGGAGGGATACGGTCCGGAGGAGAGGTCGTGGGTCCCCGCTCGTCACATCCTGGATGCTCAGCTCGTCCGTGATTTTCATCGCTGCCACCCTGATCAGCCCTCCAGGGGCTCCACTGCTGATGGGGGCGTCAATGTTGGGACTCGGCCCTCCTCCTCCTCTGAGGCATCTTCCGAGATAGAAGAGGGAGAGGGGCCGTCTGCAGCGGGGCTTGACATAGAGGAGGTTGAGAGGGACTACTCGGATGAGTTTGACCCCTCCGCTCGTCACGGATTGCTCCTCTGCTCTTCCCTCGTCTGTACCTCCGCACGACCGGCGGGATCTACGGGCTGCGGACTCCTCGCTACGGCTTCGGCGACCACAGTAAGCTCCTTTCTCTCATTCCACGTGGCCGGGGAACCGAACTCGTTCCTCAGTCCTTCCCCGTGCTTTAGAGACTGTGTGCGGGCTTTCGGCCTGAAGAGAGACCTGAACGCTGTAGTGACTCATTCTGCTCCGCTCCCTGTTTGCTACTGTGGCAATAAAGATTATTACCAACTGTACCACTTTTCCTGTGTACTGCTTTTGGGTCCAAACCACCCCCGTTACATTATTCCAGGCATCACACAGTTTATTATGACCTTACACCAAAAGAAGTGAACAATTGCATAAAAGCCTTACACCATATATTGTCTGGACATGCTCCCTTTGAACACACCACAAACCACACACTTATGAAGCATTCTCAGTCCGTATTTCCTGGTTCATCTGCAGACGTCTTAATTGGTCTCGTTCATGTAGAGTGGTACGTGCGTGATCATGGTCAGTTGTGTTTCCTTTGAATGCACATATTTGTAAACCCTGCAATGTCAGGTAAGACTGGGATTAGAGTTTATCCTGTGGTGTGTCACAGCTTTTCATGCCTCTATGCCAGAGGCTTTTTGATGAAATTGATGAATTTAAACACAGGTAGTGTAGACAGAGAAGGACTGCCACATTTATCAACTTGAAAGGAGAGATGAAACACAAGGGATGTGGATGAAAGACCAGCGTCAGTAACTTAAACTCACTTTAGCTACTTCGGTCTTCGCTGCCGACAAATGAAGAGAGGCATGACCCTTGTGGAGTAGGACAGGTTCCAAAACGCTCTTTACACGCAATTCAAGTTAGATCAGTTAGACGAATGGCTCCTTACATAGCCCTCCTATTAACTCCTTCCCAACCTTATTACTACAGTTTTTGGCTTTCTACTCTGGGGCAGTGAAAGCATAATATTTAATTTTGCATCTTCTGTTTTATTTTATTATGGATTTTCTGTATATATAAACAATGCTTCCAGTACATGCTAGATTCTGATAAAATCCTTATAGTAGGGGACTTCAACATTCATGTAGATGACAGCAGAGATAGTCTTGAAAGCATGTTTATGGTCTTATATAGACCTTATATTAACCTGTGGTAAAGTGAAGATTCTTGTGGTGAATACCTGACACCAGTTCATACAGACAGATTTAAAAGATGGTGATGAAGGTGTTTTCCAGTCAGGTCAGTTCATTTATTATTTACCTCGAATTCTGTCCTCAGACACTGACAGTCAACTATTCACTCTCACATTTATTCCCTAGGGATACTTTAGAGTCGCCAATTGACCTATACACGCATGTCTTTGGGCGGTGGGAGGAAGCCAGAGAACCTGGAGAGAACCCACAGTGCACAGGAGGACATGCAGACTCCTCACAGGGGGGCCGGATTTAGCCAAGTCTGAGTCAGCCGGAGTTAGCCGAGGATGTTTGAGTCGGCTGGGGTTTGAACACACAACCTTCTTGCTGTGACGCAGTTGCACATTGGTGTAGCTGGTTTAACATGAGGCTAGGGCAGGAAGTAAACTATCAGCAGCTCAAGCTGTGTGCATCGCTGACCAAACGTTAAGTTTGTAATAAATAGGAGCTGCATGGACATTGTGTGGCCTGTGTAAAAGAGGGAGCTATGTGCTAAGACTGATTGAAATTAGTCCAATGTCTGTCACTGTAGCCTGATTGATTTCCACCAATCTTATGTATACTTTATTTTTCCTTTCTTTATAGACCACATACACAAAACTCCACTGTAAAAGCCTGCTGTATGTTACCTGTTCACAACCTCATTAAAGGGACCTTCTACAAACATCTACAAACCTCTTTGTGTCCTTGCCAACACCCCAAAACAAATAAAACATTCAAACATTAGAAACCAACACCTAGAGTCCTTAAACCTAAGAGATCATTCTTAATAATAATGCAACAATAATTTGACCAATGTATCAGTGAATTGTGACCATGCCTCACTGTAGACCACCATCCCTCACGGCGCTGGCGAAGATGATACCTCTGTCTTGATCAGCGCCATGCTTGCACTAAACATAAGATACAGCCCAAGATCTTTCTTGACTGGATGGCTGGTGTAGTTTCTGTTACCATTAACAAAGAATCTGGTAAAGTTCAAGTATCAGGAACAAATTGTTACATATAGACGTCTTTGATTATTTTAATTGTCAATTGTATTGTCCTTGCCTAAACATAATTACTATTGCCAGGATCCCCTAAATGTTTTTTTTTTTGTTTTTTTTTAATAAACATAAGGACAAATATATGTAGACAAAAACATTCATAACAGCAATTTTCACTCAGCATTTGCACTCCTTGGAGTGGTAAAATTATGACTTTTGAAAAAACAAATTTGAAAACATTAATCTTAAAATAAACGTTTCTTTTTTAATAAAATCTAAATGTTACATTTGAAAGCGTTTGTTACATTCTGCTACACAATGCCCTGCTGTCCTCTCTTGATTAGGCAGCACACAGAGGACATTGTTACAGGATCGCAACATTTCAATTTGGTGCAGATCCCTGCTAATGATGTGGTTAAAGAAGTCTGCACAGTGTGCTGTTGTTGAGAGAGACACTCTGATAAATAAAACTAAACTTCTCTTTCTGAGGTGTTTAACTCAAAGCCTGAGGACATAGTTCTGTCTGACTTTGTCTAAAGCATTAAGGCAGGTGTGGCATGTGTGAAATGTCTAACTTTGCTGTCATTACTGGCTTAGACTTTTTAAAGGCATTAGGTGCATTTCTGTAACCTGACTCTGCCAGATAGAACTGCTCCATAGAACATAGTCTATTTCGCAGTACCATCTGGGAAAGCTCCTGTTGAAAGCGTTTGCAAAAGGCGCCTTCTGTCAAAAACTGTCAAAAACTTGGTAGTTGATTGGATAAAGCATCGACTAGTATCCACTTAGCATGAGGTTTCTTTAGCCAATCACAGCAACAATATGACGTGCCACTCTTTGCGCTTCTTTCAAAGAAGAAATATTCTCTACTTCTGATAAAACTGTTTCGATAGCAGCATCAACGCTAACGTCTTTCGGCGTAGCCATGTTGAAAACAAAGAGGAGAACAGAGCGCTTGTTGCTTTCTTCAAATTAAAAGCCCGCCTCTACCTGTTAGTGCTGCTACATCATTGGTCAAGAGTCCAGTGAGTCCACGGTTCGCGACTCAAGCGTTTTGGTTGGCGCGATACAAGATGGATTTAAAAGAGTTTTGGAAACTCCCAAATCTCACGAGAATCCAGCTGCAGCGCAAGGTTAGCATTTCTGCTGTGCTCAAAAAACACATGTACAAGAACAATGCTAATACACAAGTTTGTTATTACAAGTAACTTGCAAATCAGTCAGTAAATAGCCGTTTTTACTAGAAGCAGTTGTACATAGTGTAATACAAATAAACAATGTGCATAAGAAAAACAAAAGCCCAGCAATAGTGCATAAAGTACTTTCTTAACATTTGCTACTTTTTCTTTTCTTTTTTTTTTTACAAAATTGTAAAATCACAACACTGAAAATAGTAAGTAATAGTATTGCAGCCCTAATCGCTTTGAGTGTGGGTAGCCAGAGCTGACAGTTATTTCCAGTCCTTAGGGAACAAAAGCCTGATGAATGAGGGCTATGGTGAATGTGTCTGGTGTTCTTCAGTGTCAATGCTCCAATGCTGGAGCAGTTCCTTTACCAGTGTAGTTCTTTTGATAAGAAGAACAATGACTGTTCCCGTCTGCTGCGATGAATCATTATTTGTCATACTGTCCCCCCCCCCCCCCCCCCCGCCCTCACTAAAACTGCATTAACACTCCATTATCCTGCGCCGCTCTCGTTGAAGTCAGAAAATTGAGTGTTTTGATGAAAATAATAGGTGGACCTGCTGCGTCTGAATTTGCTTTGAGGAATTAGTGTTTTGTTGTTGCGGTACTCTGACCTGCTTACTCTTACCTCCCGTTAACTTGGCCAGCTTCTTGGCAGAGCTTGAGGTTCATCTGGGGACAATGCAGATCTGGGAAAACAGCCCTGTTCGGCGGCTTACTTATTGAGATGGCAGACTTCCAAAAACCACAACTGATGGAAAACCATAAAGACTAACCCAGAAAACAGATGGATATTGAGTCCCACAATGGGGACCCATCTCACCAATCTGTTTAATTTTGACAAGACTAGACAGGACAGGATCTACCAGTGTCACCTTCTGTGACCCTGGAACATCAAAGAGCTCTTGTGTTCACGCTCAACTTGGATGAACTGCCACAGCCTGCCCTATGGGTTGTTTGTATCTCAGCAACTGTGGTGAGCAGCGTCTTTTAATAATCTGTTTGATGGAGAGTCACATTGCTCACTTCCAGTGCATAACAAACACTTTTTAGTGCCTCTTTATTTTTATACTTTAATGCTGCTACTTTGGACGCTTTGGCCTTAGTCAATTAACCCATTTTTAGCCAAAATATGTTAGCCTATGGTGGTCTGTTTGTCCACATATGAACCCAAGCTGAAGCACTGTAGGGCAGCCTGGCTGAGATAGAAAACAGTGAAGAGAAAAAAAAAATCCACCTGTGTTGTCCATCAGGGGCGGACTGGCACATGGGATACCGTGGGATATAACACAGGTAACTTGTAAAAGAAGCTTTTCCACCCTAAAATGAATCAAAAACAGGCTTAGGTGCTCTCTTTCACAACTGCACCTGGAGGCTTTTATGCTCATGGCTACTCAGCCAGATGTGCTAAAGATGCTGGAGAGTGCAAATATTATAGATTGTGTAGCAGAAAAAAGTCAGTTGCTGTGGAGGTTACTTCAGATCATCCATGTCACAAGAGAGGCACTGGTACTGATTTCAATAGAACACAAAATTTGCAGGTCTTTAGTCATGGAAGATCTGGTCACTGCATTTGTCCAAGTTAAAGTCTGCAAGCAGCTCTAAAACATTTTTTTGCTATCATCTTCCTCAACCTCCTCCTCATATTGCCTGGTCAATCCCTACCTCCACGGCCAACATCTTATGCTAGAACCTTTCAAAGGTGAGGCTACAAGTGAAACTGTTATTGAAATATAATCCATAGAATATCATGTATATGTAAAAAAAAAAAAAAGCATTCTGTACAATGTCAACTTGTAATGCACTTTGTAACTTACAACAATAAAATGTCGTACAGTGGTCCCTCGTTTATCGCGGGGGTTACATTCTAAAAATAACCCGCAATAGGCGAATCTGCAAAGTAGTCAGCTTTATTTTTTACAATTATTATATATGTTTTAAGGCTGTAAAACCCCTCACCACACACTTTATACACTTTTCTCAGACAGGCATTAACATTTTCTCACATTTCTCTCGTTTAAACACTCTCAAAGTTCAAACCTTAGCATCTTCCTTAGCTTTTGGGTGCGACCGCAGGTGCCTTTGTCGGTGCAGAACGTTTCATCGACATTGTGGGTTTTGTTGGGGAGAAAACTTGCAAACATACAGCACTTCAGAGTCACACTGCTAGCGATCGAACATTTATGTAAATTTGGCAAGCAGAATGCATTCTGTACTGTACAGGAGACACGGCACGGAGGAGATTGATTGACAATGGTCTACAGTCCCTTAGCCAATCAGGACGCAGAACACAATGCGCGTTCATACCCTGTAAAAAAAAAAAAAAGCATGCAAAACTGCACTAGAAAAAATCCGCGAAACAGCGTGAACTGCGTTATAGCGAGGGACTACTGTATACCATAACAGTTTATATCTGTTTTATCCTTAGGTCACTATCTAAAAGAATTGCTCTTCTTGGATTTACTAGTCACACAAGGGTATAAAAGCTATGTACAAATTTACCATTGCCATTTTTAATCCTCTCAAATGTTTTATTTCTTGCGGGTATAATGCAAGGACCTGTTGCAACCAGTTGCAAGTCTCTTGTGGCGTGTTGGACCTGTGTGGAGCAGTGGCTTCTCAATTCAGAACACTGCCTTGAATGTAGAATGGAGGGGTTTAGTGTCAATGTATATGAAACAAAGGGACTCTCTTCAGTACTGCTATTTTTTAAGAGTACAGAACCCTAAACTTGCATGTTGAATGCCAGCAAATGTCCTTGTAGGTTTTGAGTTAAAAATTAAGTTCAAAGATTATAATCAAATCAATACAATATTGTAAGAGTCAATGTATATCTCCTTTTTACTTCTGAAATAGATTAAGTTGTCTTCAGGGTTGGTTTTTATTGTGTAATCACTGATTACCATTTATTGTTGATAAATAATTAAATGTTGATATTTTTTGTGTGGATAACTTTCTCTTTAGGCACTTGCAAGTGGAAACACAAAAATATGCACTAATAGTAGTAATGTATAAGATGACAAAGAAAATTAAGAGTTGTGCACTTTGTGCTTGTTGATTTAATTTATTAAATGCAGTGATACAACTCTGAAGCTATAAAGAAAAAAGAAAAAACTTAATAGAAAGCACACCTTCTAGTTATGGCAATGAGACACATAAGTGCATTTAGAAATGAAAAACTATTCTTTCTAGCCCAGTATCACAACAACAACTGCCTCAAAGGGCTTCACAAAACAGACAGTAAATATACAAACAGGCTGAGCAGGACAACATCCTCTGTCATTACCCCTCCATCAAGATAAAGAAAAACTCTAGATGTGTCCAGGACAGTCACTGACATCCACTGAGTCCATCATATGTACAAATGAATGAAAATTTATATGATTATTGTCCATGATAATATCATCAGGAACAGTTCACCTGAGTGAGAGGAACTGGGGTCAGGAGGGGTCCATGGGTCGGGACAGGATCACAGATGGTCCACAGCTAAGGTCCAGTTATCACTGGGACGTCTAACAGCAGCCGGACATCTGCAACAGTATCCACTCCCCCAGAGGAGAGTGGGACAGAGGGACAACTTGTGAATAGTAAAGAACTAAGCAGAACTGTAAACAATAATAAAATAAGAGTGAGGATGGAGCCACAGGATAGAAGCTTAGTGCGTCATACTTCCCCCAGCATCTGGGCCTAGAGCAGTTTCTCATTGACTGTATATGTCCTGAACATAGACCCTTTCAAAAAGGAAAGTCTTAAGTCTAACCTTAAATGTGACTGTCTGCCTCTTTAACGAGCTGGAGATGATTCCATAAAACAGGAGCTTGGTAACCGAAGGCTCTACATCCCATTGTACTTTTGGAAACTCTAGGAATGACTACTAACCCTGCATTTTGAGAACGAAGCATTCTGTTAGGACAGTACTGTTAGGGTCTGGCTAAAGGGTCCCCAAAGCAGAGCCACAGAAAGGTCTAGTTTCAACAGTTTATTAAGGCAACAACAGCAGGCTGAGGAGGCAGGGAGCTGGCCGGCTTTCCCAGAGGTTCAGCAGCAAGGCAGCAAAGAGACCTAGGCACAGGCAAATGTAGGTAAGTTCCAAAATCACAGAAACAGCAAAAACACAAACTTACAGGAGGAAACACAGAGCACTACCAAACAGGATGGAATCATCTGGCAAGGTGGTGGTGAGTAGACCAGGGTTTTGTACAGAGGCTGATGAAGGAATTACGTGCAAGTTTGCCTCATCTGCTCTGGGAGAAGCCAGCCACACCCCCTGCCACACACAAGCTCTGCAACAGAAACAAAAAGGGAGGGGGAGAAAACAAAATCCAGAATTCTAACAAGTACAGCACTATGAGGGCTCTGAGATAGGATGGGGCCTTCCCACTGAGGGCCTTATAAGCGTGGAGAAGGATTGTGAACTAAATTCTGAATTCAATGGAAGCCAGTGAAGGGAGGATAACATTGAGTAATGTGCCCTCGTCTGTTTGTTCCTGTACTATTGCTACTGCTGTGTTTTGGACGAGCTGAAAACTTTTCAAGGAGTTGTTTGGGAGTCCTCCCAGCAGAGAATTACAGTAGTCTAACCTTGATGTAACAAATGCATGGATTAGATTTTCAGCATAACTTTTAGATAAGATACTCTTAATTTTGGCTATGTTATGCAGATATGAAAATGCAGTTTTACAAGGTTAATGTGTGTTTTAAATGATAAATCTTGTTCAAATATTACTCCAAGATTCTACTAACAACATCCAACTTTTTGACAGGAGGGTGTAGTACATTAACTGGGGAACTGAGAAGAGAAAATGACAGAAGCGTAGAGTAGAGGCAACTTTTGTTGAACAGGAGGTAGAAAGGATTAGCAAAGTTGAAATTAGGAGGGCTTCAAAGAGGATGAAGAGTGAAAAGGCCCTGATGACATACCAGTGAAGGTAAGGCAGTGTCTAGGAGAGATAGCAGTAGAGTTTTTAACTGAGTGGGAGGATAAGTGTTTTTGACCTGATTTATAAGAACAGAGGTATTAGGCAGATGAACCATACAATTAAGTTGTGGGAAAGAGTAGAGGAAGCTAATCTAAGGTGAGCATTTGCAAGCAGCAGTGGTTTCATGCCAACAAAGAGAACTACAGATGCAATATTTGCTTGAGAATGTTGATGGAGAAGCATATAAGAAGGTGTCAAGAGAAAAGCTGTGGTATAGTATGAGGAAGTCTAGAGTGGCAGAGAAGTATCTCAGAGTGGTGCAGCATATGTATGAGAGCAGTAGGACAGTGGTAAAGTGTGCCTTAGGTATGACATAGAAATTCACAGTAAAAGTGGGACTGCATCAAGGATTGGCTCTGAGCCTCTTCCTGTTTGTGGTGATGGACAGGCTGACAGATGAGGTCAGACGGGAATCTCCATGGACACTGTTTGAGGATGATATTGTGGTCTGTAGTGAGAGCAGGGAGAAGGTGGAGGTTTGCTCTAGAGAAAAGAGGAATGAAGGTTTGTCGCAGCAAAAAGGAATACGTGTGTGAATGAGAGGGATAAAGGTGGAACAGTGAGGTTCAGGGAGAAGAGGTAAAGAAGGTGCTGGATTTTATATACTTATACGGGATCAACAGTCCAGTG
>JAWCTZ010001343.1:0-20397 GCA_036850595.1 Rhyacichthys aspro | reverse complement strand
ATTGACGTCACGTGGAGCTGTCACGCGGTAATCAGTTCTCCATGAGTCGACATTACGTCACGCTGAGACAAAACTCCGAGGCGTGAGCTGAAGCTGGACAAAGGAGAGAGTGAAGAGAAGAGACAGGCCTTTAACGGACACTGGCTCTGACGACGGCGGAATTTCAACACGTCTCCCGAAAAAACACTCCTGTTTCTGTGGAAAATACCTGACAGAGCTGACCTAAAAACCTACATTTGGATTTAGAGCAGTATCAGGACGGAAATCAGAAACTATCACTTAAAGTTCTTAAAATCAATTTGAAATTAAAAAAGATGATACGATAATGGACAAAGCAGCTGTGAATGGATGTAGTTGTCTTTATGTTCTGAGAGTTATGTCACAAACAGCAACAAAAACAAAGCCAGAAGCACTAGGGAGCACTAATTTAAAAAAATATATAATTTAATTGTTAAAGACAGTGGCAAGTATTTAAACTATGTCCTCAAGTGAGAACGTCTCAGAACGATTCAATAATGAAGCACTTTGACAAAAACTTTAAAAACTCTTGTAAAAATGACACTTTATCGTCTAAATGTGAAATATCTATAACATTATTTTTACATTTCTAATAAAGACAGGCTATTGATGGTTCAATTCCAACTAAAACCTGTACAAATCCAACTAAAACCTGTTCAAAACCAACTAAAACCTGTTCAAATTAATCTAAACCTGTTCAAATCTTAGTAAAAACTGTTCAAATCCAACTAAAACCTACTTAAAGCCTTCTAAAACCTGTTCAGATTCAAATAAAACTTGTTCAAATCCAACTAAAACCTATTCAAATCTGAGTAAAAACTGTTAAAATCCAACTAAAACCTGTTCAAATCCAACTAAAAACTGTTAAAATCCAACTAGAACCTGTTCAAATCCAACTAAAAACTGTTCAAATCCAACTAGAACCTGTTCAAATCCAACTAAAAACTGTTCAAATCTGAGTAAAAACTGTTCAAATTAATTTAAACCTGTTCAAATCCAACTAAAACCTGTTCAAATTCATCTAAACCTGTTCAAATCTGAGTAAATCCTGTTCAAAACCAACTAAAACCTGTTCAAATCCATCTATAACCTGTACTTTTGGAATAAGAATAAAATCAGAAGAGACTGTCGACTCTTGGAAATGTTCTTTTCATCAAATGTGGCCCTTTTTGCAAAAAGTTTGGACAGCCCTGACTTTGACAAGTTTAATTTGTCAGAAAAACGTTGTCCAAATGTATTTCTATTTTTAGTTTAGATTACACAACTGCAGTAGGTCATGTCTAAAGCTGGCATGTGATGGACCAAACCCATCCGGCCTGTAACTGGATTAAAAGTGTACATATGTCCTAAATGGAGCTGACAATGGCCCTCTGCTGTTGTTCATGTCTGGGAACAGAAAAAGCCACGTCATGCACAGATTTCTCGTCTGGGCCTTGAATGGAGAAGGTTGTCACTGGGTTTAATGCAATAACGACACAGAGGCACCGAGTCAGAGCCCAGAGGTGACCTTCTGCTGAACGTCGTTAGCGTTAGCCTTAGCTGTGACTTCAGCGTCAGGACGATAATTTATCTCCTCACTCATTCAAACATTACGTGATTGAATTGACAGTATTTATCTGTGTTTTACGTTGCCTCCCTTTTCTCTGTTGATGCTTTTCTTTTTCAGCTGTTTCTCTGTTAAAAGACATATTCAGCTGAAAATACACTTTATCTGCAGCTATTAAACTTCCTGGAACGTCATGTGACAAGTGTCGACCAATGGGAGCGCTCCTTTTTATAATAAACAGTAGATGGCATCATAAAGACTGTTTATTTCACTAATGATTCATTTTACAATAAACTATTTGGGGTTTAAAACTTTTTCACAACTAGAAGAAAAAAAAAAACTGGAAAAGTCTGTTGTCTCTCTTTTGTTTTACCTCATTCTTAAAGTGCTGGATGTAAAATAACGCTATTTTTATCTCATAAAGACGAACAATATCAGAAATCAGAACAAATATGGCTCATTTATAAGAAAAAAACCCATCTATATCATAAAAGAGGCTGTGGTTGTCACTAATGTGCTGTATTTTTACCATAAGAAGCAAAAGCCATGGAAAAAACTACAGCACAAGGGTCATATCTTGTAAATGAAACTAACTACAGCTGTCTTTACTGTCTCCATCTTCCGTGAAGTAATTTAAAGCAAGGAAACTATTAAAACACGGAGAAAAGGTATTTTTTGGCAGAGAACAGTCCATTAAAAGTGTGTCTTGAGAAATCATTCTTCACTGACCCACTACAAAAACAGACAGAAAACCCTCATGTGGCGTTTTAAAAAGGTCGCCCGAAACAGCGCAGGCCCTTCTGTCAGTAACTAATCTATTTTAAATAATAAAACCCGGCTCAGAGCGGGTTCATAAACGTTAGAGGAAGCTAATGTGTGGATCTATCAGGAGCAGGCTTCCTGGAAATGCCCCGAGGTTCACAGTTCTCTTCCAGGTTCTGTGTTAAACCAAACGCTATAGAAACACAACTGTATAAGTCAAATAAGAAAAAAGCCTTCTTCCTGATTGAATGATTGAAGAAATTCGTATTTGGTCTCTGACTTTTGGCCTTTCTTTTGGAAGAAAACACTGTTCGTTTGGTGATGGACAAGGTTTTCGTGTTTTCTCAGCTCTTTTTCATTTGAAATTCAGTGAAAAACAACATGAGGTTATGGAAAGGTGACATTAGAAAGAGTTAAACCGATGAAGAGTTTGAAAATATAATGTTTGGATATAGTTTTGGTTAATTTTCTAACATTAATTTCAGTTTAATTCATGAAAACTGATTTGAGAGAAGCCCCCTTAAGGCTTAAAAGCTTTTATTTTACATGTATTTCCAACCCAACCTGTTCAAATCAAACAAAAACCTGTTCAAATCCATGTAAAACCTGTTTAAATCCATCTAAAACCTGTTCAAATCCATCTAAAACCTGTACAAATCAAACAAAAACCTGTTCAAATCCATCTAAAACCTGTACAAATCCATCTAAAACCTGTTCAAATCCATCTAAAACCTGTTTAAATCCATCTAAAACCTGTACAAATCCATCTAAAACCTGTACAAATCCATCTAAAACCTGTACAAATCCATCTAAAACCTGTTTAAATCCATCTAAAACCTGTTCAAATCTATCTAAAACCTGTTTAAATCCATCTAAAACCTGTACTTTTGGAGAAAGAATAAAATCTGAAGAGACTGCCAACTCTTTTCTTTTGAGAACTGTATTGAGAAAAGCCTGGGCCCATTACGGCTTAAACGCTTATATAAAAAAAGATTTTATTACATGTATTTGCTCTTAATCCACTCATTTGGTCCAATATTAACGTGAAAAGAGTCTGTTTGCACATCATCAACTCATCTGTCAACGAAAAGAAAGTAAAGTCCGTCTAAACAAGAGGATAAAGTCTGTTTATTAAGTTTTAAAGAAGATAATAATAGACTTGTTGGACTCAAATGCTACAGAATGGCTTTATTTTGGTTCATTATTAATGATCTGGTAAATGCTGGGGCTTTTCTGTTTTATTTACTGTTCAAATTTAAGATTTTCTTGTCTCTGTGCAAAAGTTTTAGACAAGTGTGAATATAAAAAGTAAAGTAAATTCAATATTTGGTCTAAGTTTGCCTCAAAACAGAAACATTTTGTGAAGGATTTGGACTAAACCAGACCATGTAATCCCAGACAAAACCAGACCAAACTGGACTAAACCAGACCAGACTGGACTAAACCAGACCATGTAATCCCAGACAAAACCAGACCATGTAATCCCAGACAAAACCAGACCAGACTGGACTAAACCAGACCAGACTGGACTAAACCAGACCATGTAATCCCAGACAAAACCAGACCATGTAATCCCAGACAAAACCAGACCAGACTGGACTAAACCAGACCAGACTGGACTAAACCAGACCCTGTAATCCCAGACAAAACCAGACCAGACTGGACTAAACCAGACCATGTAATCCCAGACAAAACCAGACCAGACTGGACTAAACCAGACCATGTAATCCCAGACAAAACCAGACCAGACTGGACTAAACCAGACCATGTAATCCCAGACAAAACCAGACCAGACTGGACTAAACCAGACCATGTAATCCCAGACAAAACCAGACCAAACTGGACTAAACCAGACCATGTAATCCCAGACAAAACCAGACCAGACTGGACTAAACCAGACCATGTAATCCCAGACAAAACCAGACCAGACTGGACTAAACCAGACCATGTAATCCCAGACAAAACCATTACCAGATCATTTTTTAGCAAAATCTTCCATTAAAAGCTCTGTTTCTTGATCCTAGAGGCTTTACAGAGAAGTTTAGAATCTAAAATACTAAAACAGGAGCTGAATTAAAGCCGTGAACAAGAGTGAGACCACAAAACAAATAAACATTAAAAACAGTGTTAGAAATCCAGTAGCAGCCAATGTGAGCGATAAACACTGGCCGCAGAGAAAAAACCACTAACCATTAACACCGCGGCCAATCCAGCTACATATTCACTTAATTACAACAAACAGGAGCAGAACATGAAGTGCTTTCTGCTTCTGTCTGGACTTTATAGTGTTTCTGGGGTTTACACTTTGGCAACAAAACATTGGAGATCTGTTTCTTTGGGAAAATGAAAGCCTATTAGGCGTATAATGTGTTCGCTGTAGTCGGGTTAAAAAGGTGTTGCTTCCTTCCTTCGGCGGCGAATGAGCAGCGAGCGGTGGATGTTTGAGTCAGTGGGTCACTCTGAGGCAACGGAGCCAAACTCAGACAGAAATACATGTAAAAGAACTGAGACAAACAGGGATTATGGCTTTTAAATACTTTAAATGAAAAAAAAAACCTTCCTCCAAAATACTAATCCATTTGACCAAACTGAAGTTTAGAGTTTAGCGTTAGCTTAGCTGTGACTTCAGCGTCAGGACGACAATTATCTCCTCCTCGTTAAACATTACGTGATTGAATTGACAGTATTTATCTGTGTTTTACGTTGTCTCCCTTTTCTCTGTTGATGCTTTTCTTTTTTCAGCTGTTTCTCTGTTAAAAGACATATTCAGCTGAAAATACACTTTATCTGCAGCTATTAAACTTCCTGGAACGTCATGTGACAAGTGTCGACCAATGGGAGCGCTCCTTTTTCCTGAATAGAGGTTCTCATCTATTAAAATCCCTTAGAATAAACAGTAGGTGGTCTGTGTTAAGATGTCGTGTAGGCTTTATTAACATTTTTAAAGAAGAGTACTTTTGTTGTGGTGAAAAATTGGTCCAGTTTTACCTTTTTTAAATAAAAGAAGCAGGAAAGCTGTTGGGACTGAGACCAGGAACAAAACTAAATCAGGGACTGCATTCATTTCGTTCGCTTCCAAGTTCTACAAGTTTTATCAGCTCCATATGAAGCTTCTGTTTAATGACACCTTGATAGCCTTGTTTTTAAGTGTTAAAACATTACTACTGGGACTTTCAAGCTTGTTAAAAGTAGCAACAGAGAGAAAACACTGTAATAGACTAAAAAAAAGCCATCCAAACTTTCAGAAGACTTGATGAATGAATAAATGACTAAAATACAGACAGTTAAAGGTTACTTAAACACTAAATAATCTCATGAACAATGCTATCTCCAGTTAAACAGACGTCCTCTGACCTCTCTGAACCCTGTCCTGACTCCATTACGACTCACCCGTTTCCATCTGCAGCTGATCAAACGCCACAAAACGACCCCAGTTTCAGTCGAAGCCGGGCCTCGGTTTTTACACAGCGTCAGAAACCTCGGGCCGTCACGCGAAAGCACCGTCAGAGCTTTGGCCGAGTCCGAGCGGGACACCTGCAGCGGGCTAACATCTCCCATCCAAACCGCTGTTGCACTTGGAGCGGCTTTTTGTGGATCTGCATTAATAGTTTTCTTCTTTTAAGGCAAATCATGAAAGAGTTTTTATGTTGGTCAGTTTCAAAGTACATTTCAAGTAATTGCAAGGTCAATACTCAAGGTTTTTCCGGTTTTTACAGCTGTTCTAACATATTTTTTAAACAAATAATATTCAAAATGATTATTAGGAGCTTACCGTAACGCATTGGAAGGGCTTATTTGCACTTCTTAAAACATTTTTAATGAGCAAACACCTTTTCAAGCCAAACTGTACTGTAATAACTCTTGGTGAGCCTCCTTTTTTGCTCCTTTCTGTGATATTTGTGGGAATTTCTCTCATTAACATCCCGTCTCAGTCAGTTTTATGCTTCACAAACGTCACTGCACAAAGACGACTCTAAATACAAAGGCTACTCTTGTTTCTGTGGATTATACGCTGTATGTCATGAGTTTGAGTCTCGATCGTTTTCTCATCTCTGTTCCTTTTTCCTCGAGGAATAAAGACAGGATAATAACAATGATATGTCTCTTTCTTGGAGTGAGGCTCAGTTAGCATTAGCATTAGCATTAGCACAAGACGCTATTCATATACGGATTAAGGTAAACAATCACAGACTTTGTGCGTTTTATCGACTAATACAACTTTATTTATTTAATTGCATGATTTTTGTTTCATAAAATCAGATGTGTTTTCTTCTGGTGTGGCTCTAACAGTGTGTTTGCCTCCGTTAAGAGAAAAGTAGGCACTGGGGGAAGGTAAAATGGCAATAATCCATGATCCACCCACTATCTCTGGGTTTTCTCTCTGAACAAACACAGATTGGGGTTTCCTCCTTCTCATTTAGTCCATTCGATGATACAAGAACAGACAGACACCTCCAGGGGGCAGCAGACTAAGCACATCCAAATGTTATTATTAGCCATTAGCTTCAATGACAAAAACATATTAATGTGCAGCAGAAGTAAAACAGGAATTTTTCACAAATCTCTCTTTTTTTTTAATCTGATTTAATATTTAAATAATGTTTCTTAAATTCAAAATACGATAATCAAATAAATTTCAATGTCAATATTCAGTGTGTAACTCCAAAACCTTTCTTTTCACATCATCTTCCCATGGTTTGAAGTGTTCCTCAGATCCATGTGATTTAGGAGAGCAGGTCCAGGTCCAAAGTGTGGGAATAGTACATAAACGAAAACATTTGCAGTGAAATAATTACGCTGTGATCTGGAGCTGTTGGAAAAGCCAGCTGAGTGCTTTTGCAGATGTCCTGGCTCGAGCGAATCCACATGTGACTGCTGGCAGCGCTTCATCATCATTATCATCTCCTCTCACACACATGCTGAAATTATGGGCTGTTTTGTGTTATATTTTAAACACTTCAGTAACCAAGAAGAAGAAAAAAACAGTGCTCCATTAATAAAAGCGAACATCAAGAGGAATGGAGCGTACTGTGTGTAATGAACAGATACAGTTATCGTTCCTTTAAAACTTTGATTTATCGCCGGATACGACGACTCTGCGATCGGGTCGAACGTCTGAGCGCGGAAATACAGCTCCGTGGAAATGAAAATGAGACTTAAGAGAAAAGAATCTGACCTAGTTTTTTGGATATTTCTCACTTCTGTACGACATGTATCAGACAGGAGTAGGACTGGATGGAGGCGCCAGGAGAGTGGGCTTTTCCAGCGTTAATGTTCTTTTTCTGGATCGTTATAAGGCGTATTGTAGAAAATGTTGGGATAGATAGTGGATAAACGAAGAATAAGTGGAAAAACTAAGCCCTGCTGGATAGGAACCACTTTCAAGATTCTATTTTAACACAATCTCGCTTAAGGATTAGGAGATTTATGACCAGAATTTTACATTTAGGCCTACTGTAGGTCCACACAGGCTGTAAAATTTACACTGGATAAGACTTTGTTGATCCCAAAATGGGGATAGTTTACATGTAGTGCAAAAATAGAGTTGGAAAATATAGAAAGAGAGAGCACGGAGTAAAAATATGAACAGACTTAAAAGTATTTTCACTTATTTTTTTACAGTTGCATTTAGTTTTTCAGTGTAATCTCCTAAAGTTTATTGTAACAGGAATCATCTGAAAAAATGAGACCTTAAGACGTGATCTAGTCTTTATAATTAAGGATTTAAACAGAAATAAGGGGGATTTTGTCCAATCACAGCTCACTTCAGGTAAAAAGGAGCGCTCCCATTGGTCGACACTGATGTCAACAACGAAGGAACAAGGAAATAAACCAAGGAAATGGGTTATTCTGTTGGAAATACGTCTTATTTTACAGAGAAACAGCTCAAAAATGATAAAAATAGAGAAACAGCAGCAAATGAAACATGAATAAATGTTGATGTAATGTTTAACGAGACGGACATAATTACAGTAAACTCAAAGATAAAAGTCTCAGGTCAGCTCTAAACTTTGATTTAATGCAACAAATTAGTATTTTGTGGTGAATAATTGCTCCGGTTTTACCTTTTTTTAAATAAAAGAAGCAGGAAAGGTTACTATACAAAACAGAATAACAGACGAAACATTTTTCAGGGGATTATTTTGTCTTTTTTTCCACACATTTTCGTATCTGTCCCTTTAAGGCCTTGTTAATATCACTGATTATCTACTTCCTGTGACGCTAATGCTAACAGATTAACACATCACAAAAATCCTGCAATATCTGACTGTTTCTCTGTTCCATGAGTGAAAATCTCATCTGTAATATCCCAGGTTTTCTCTCTGTGTTCTGTGGGACGTCCCGGAGCCCTTCAGGACAAGTGTGAGAAAGTGGAGCAGAACTTAAGGGCCGTGGAGTTCGGGGAATGTGAGCCGTGTCCTGTCTGCTCCTCCGCAGACGCCTCCACCCACAGCTCACCTGCCAACAGCAAATTGAAAACAACTCCACACATAATCCCCCAGAACTTCATTCCCCGTGTGTGGGAGGGCGGCCCCCAAAGGGGTGCTTTTTTTCCCCAACCACCCCTTGCCGAAAAAAAAAAAAAAAGAGGGGGGGGAAAAGTTTGGGTGTGAGGGGGTCCCCAAAAAAAAAAAAAAAAAGGCAAAAAATTAAACCCTTGAAAAAAATTTTTTCAAAAACTGAACCGGTTTTATTGGTGCAGCTCCAGTGAGATATTTTAGGAGCTGAGGAAATCATAATCTTATAAAAACTGCAAATAGGGCCTTTTAGGGACTCTTTAGACCTGTTATATGATCAAAAAGGAATCTAACTTACAAAACACAACACCGCTGCTCGACACACACACACTGCTTTAGCGCCTTGCTTCACAAACATGGGTTTCTTACACGTTTTTATCAGTATTCTGGGATTTGTTTTCTTTCAAAATACAAAACAAAGCTTTTCAATTCAATGCTAATAACACAGCTCTATTCACACAAACTTGTTCTTTCCAGCCTAATAGTGACCAAAACATCAGATTTTTACATTTTAACGCTAAACAACTGTTCTTTTTTTATTTATATATCTTTATTTCATCATATACATTGTTTTCACAGTCCATTATGGTTCATGTCCATTCCTTAAATCGAAAATAGAACAAGAAAAAGAAGAAAAAGATGAAAAAGAAGGCGACGACAACTGTTCAATGACTAAATTAAACGCTGTATAATCTTATATTATAATAATAAATGGGTAGGAGGCCTGTTTGTAGCAGCACACACATGTTTTATATCTTAAAGCATCTTGTTACAGTGGTATTTAGCACTTGTTTTTGTGTCTCTGCCCAGGACTAACCCGACCTGCTCAGAGACATGTTACAAATATTTGCTTCTGTGGTTCTCCCTGAGGTTCCGTCTGTGTTTTTGGAGTTTTTTTCTCTGATCCTGATCGACAGAGGTGTTGTTAAGTCTGTAAAGCCCAAAAAACTGTTTAGAAAACCCGCTTAAGTCCACTTCCAGTTTGGAGAAGCAGCCCAGAGCAATGCAACCAAACCACGTGTTGCTGTGAATGTGGCCAAGAACACTCAAGGTTTAATACTTCAACGTCCAGAGGATATTTTTAAGCTCCTTGTTTTTCAGAAAGAGAGATGCAAAATCTCACTTCATATCACATTAATAAAGGTTTATGTTCCTTTTATCTTTCATTCTGTTTTCTCATCAGGAACTTTCTGATAAATCTGTGTGTGTTAACGTTAGCGTCACATCGACAGGTCACAGTCTGGTATTTACACAACTTTTGAAACGTTTCATTCACCACTTTTTTATCGATTGGTCTGTGTTAAAAGAACAATCCTTTTGTTTTTTGCGGCGGTTGTGTCTTATGTCTTTCATAATAAATGCAGGTAAATCCCTTCTATCTGTTCTTGTGTGTGTTATTAGTTCATGAAGCTGTCCTGTCTGCTTCTCCAAACAAGTAACCTACCCCAAAGACTCCCTAAAAACTGCCCCATCCCTTTAGAACCGAGTTATGAGCCCAACCTGTGAGTCTATAAAACATGATATCTGGAGTATTTTGTAAATCTTTCTAATAAATCGACCTAAATAGCGTCTTTGGCCTCAGACACGACGGCGCTGTGAAGGCACTGTGTGAAAATGCACGGCTGCTTCGGGCTGACGTTAAACTTGGCCCCGTCCCGAAGCCCTGAGCCCTGTCAGATTCCTGCCGACCCGCTTTGGCGCCGCTCCACTGTTGCTGGATGGCAACAAGGCAATTATAAGCGGGGTCTATACACACTGTAGCTGTGGCGGTGTCAGCGAACAGCCTCATTACAGAGTGACTGACACGCAGACCGCCGTGTTACATAATGGGGTTGTGAGCCCCAAACACTCCGACACAAACCCACAACGCTCCTGTTAAGACCATCATCTCACACCACGGCTCACTTTAACTTCTTCTCAGGAGTTTTAGAAAGAAACCAGGGCTTGACTTACATGAATGGTTAAAACAGCACCTCGTTTAAAGGTCACCGGGTGCTTTAGAGCTTTGTCGCTTTGTCCCAACGAGCGATCACGAAGCAGATACAAAAGTTGTAATATTGAATCTAAATCAGAGTAAATCCTGTCCTTCAACTGTTTCTGTTTATTCACATCTTTCTCAACATTAAAACCCCTTGTAATTTCAGGTATATTTGCCTTAAAATTCCTGGAAAAGCAAACCCAAATTAAAATTAAAGCTGTTCTTGAACACTTTGGAGTCCATATAAAAGGTAAAACTCTGTATATTGTTTACTCAAGCTGTCAAATTTATTGCAGGCGTAACTGGAAAATACTTAAACGCTCATTTTTTTACTGGATTTATATTCCCTGGATACTTACGAACAGAACGAGACCATTCTTGTTGGAAATGATCAGTGTGTGAACTGCAGACAAGCTTCATTGGTGAGTAATTTTCTTTTTGTAAATACTGCTTTTGTGTTTCTTCAAAATGGACGAGAATCCAAGCTTTCTAATGACACTCTGCACGTCCACTCAAACCAGACGCTGTATTTAAAAAAAGGACATCAGATTGAGAAAGAGTTAAATTCATAGCTCTCATTTCCTCTCATTTAGACTCAATATTTGAGTTTGTACAGGTTCTGCTTGTGTTTAATGCAGTGGAGACGATAAATACAATGTTTAAACTCATGAAGCGAGAGCCGTACGACACTGACCACGTTTAAAACCACAAACACTAGCTTTGTGTCGGGAAAAAGAACAACATTTATCATGTTTTCATTTCCATTTAATGTTTTTACTTCGCTTTGGACCCGTTTTGGTAAAAGAAACACAGCAGAAGTGACCCTAAACGCACCGTCCCAGTAGAAACTGACGCTAAAGCACCAAACTGAGCACTCTGTCACACTTATAGTAGTCTTTTCCTCAGTGTTTCTGTCTCTAAATCCTACATCTTTCCTTCCCCAGCTCCCTGTTCTCACTACAGATCACTTGAAGTCCTCCTGAAACATCACAGTCAGCTCTCGAACATACACAGCACCACTCTAACATACTTCTCAGACTTCCTCATACAAAACCAGAGCTCCATTTGACACTAAACCAAACAAGATGTCCAATAAAAACCTGTGTACTACCTTCAAATGCTTCCGACAACTACAAATCTGACTGTTGCATTAGATATTATCTGTGTCATCAGCCCCTTCATTTTGTTTTGATGAACGTCTCATTCTTAATTCGTGGTTAAAATACTATTCTACATCTCCACCTGGATCCTACCCATAAATATCTCTGAAATTGATTTAATACATAGACAGACAAATAATATCGCCATTGTCTGCTTCTAAATCTTGCATTTTCTTCAAACTTCACCTCTTTTCACGTATCGCCGTCTCATTTTACATTCAAAACATTTCAGATTTAGGCATTAAATCTACGTAAAGCTCAGTATTTAAAAAAAAACGTAGTTAAATCTATGAGTCTATCACTTTTCTTTAGGAAAACACCAGCAAAGCTAGAGGATATTCATCAGTGACAGAGTTCAGGTTACATTTGTAGAGAATAAAAGACAATAAATACACCAACAGATCTTAATATTACAGATTTTTATACTGTCTTGACTCACTTATTGTACTGTACCCTCAATTACTTCAGAGTTCAACCAAAGAAAGTACAAAACAATGCAAAAAAATAACAAGAAAACCATGCCGAATGCGTTGGAAGTGGACCATCTTAGGTCAATAAATCAATTCTCGAGTTAATTAAACGTCCTGAAGCGAACTGAAGACTTGGGGAGCCACTGCTGTAAACACCACAGCGAGCTCCGGACCAGGACTTTCTCTGAGTCAGTTTTCTGTCTCTCGTTACGCAATTGCCTTGGCCTCGGCGCAGAGCAGTTCAGATGGTAGTCCAGCTCTTGCGTAAGTGAACAGAACCCAGCTTTTCAACAACAACACTGCAAAACAGGGTCCGTCACTCTCCACAGACCCACACTGAGACCTTATCTGAGTTTATAAAGTGACCTGTTGAACCGATAAAGCAAAAGTGTGGATATGTATTGATTAAAAAGTACATTACCTGATTGTTTTTCACTGTTGCATTTAGTTTTTCAGTGTAATCAGCTAAAGTTTATTGTAACAGGAATCATCTGTGAAAAAATGAGACCTTAAGAGGCGTTGTAATTAAGGATTTTAATAGAAATTAGCTTATTTTTTGTCCAATCACAGCTCATTTCTGGTAAAAAGGAGCGCTCCCATTGGTCGAGACTAAAATAAACCAAGGAAATGGGTTATTCTGTTGTAAATATGTCTTACTTTACAGCGAAACAGCTCAAAAAAGATAAAAAATAGAGAAACATGAATAAATGTTTAACGAGACGGAGATAAATACAGGATCACTACAGTCTACAGTAAACTCCAGATAAAAGTTTAAGCTCTAAACTTTGATTTAATGTAACCTATTAGTACTTTGTGGTGAAAAATTGGTCCGATTTGACCTTTTTTAAAAATAAAAGAAGCAGGAAAGCAAGCAGCAAATGATAAAATGATAAGACTTCAAAAATTAAGGGAAATTTTACAGTGGAACCATGTAAAAAGTAGGCACTATGCAATGCATTAAATTTGTCATTAGTCTAAAATTGGACTTGGATTTATTTTCATTTATTTTCATTGACTTGGAGCTCATTAATCATGCTCTGGTCTTGGCCTTGACTCATTCCCTAAAAGTCTCGGTGAATGTCTCGATAACTAGATCATGGTTAATGTGGTCAAACACAACTAAAACCCGATCTATAAACATATGTCGTCTCAGTATTTTATAAAAACCCCGGTTCTGACCCCCTCCCTCTTATTGGTCGACCGCCACCACAGTTAAAAGCTGGCGCGCTGCATAAAAATGAAAAATGAAGCTCAGTTACCACGCAGCGCTCTGTTTGCAGCAACACAGCAGCTGCAACTTCTATTACTGATCTGAAAAAACATGAAATCCATCAAAGTGACAATGACATCAGCACACATCACATTATTACAGCAACAAGACACAAAACCAGCCTCGAGAGAAGGATTTACAGCAAACCGACGAGGACAAATAAACAAACTGGATTATACTTAAACTTAAGAACTTCATAACAAGAACTTAGCCAATAACATCTAACATGACCAGAGCAGACACTGGGCCTCATTCATGAAGATTTTAACCAACTTTTAACTAAAAAAAGGATTTATAGAAGAACAAATCCCAAGAACAGAGCCCTGAAATAACCCTGTTTAATAATATTATTAGACTTACAATGAAACAAAATATTGTAACTAAAACATGATTGAAGACTACACAATATTAAAAATTATTAAATAAATAAATAAATGTTAGAATGGATTAGGGTTAGACACAGTTATTTCTTCGTCTCTACAGCAGTGTAGCTCCTCATTTATTTATTTATTTACTGTATATGTGGTTTAGTTGTTTTTTTTTTTTACCTATTTAATGCCTTTATGGATTTGTTTGTGTATGGAATGTGTATTTTGAAAGCCAAACACACATTTCTGTCTTTGTTGACAAATGGGAGACAATTTACAACCCTTACTTTGTGGATTAAACTAGAGTCAGTTGAAATGTAAAAGGTAAAGCTTGTCTGTTCTTCTAATGCCTTTTAATTAGTGCATACATTACATTATTATGTCTGTATTATGTCATTTAAACAATAATAAACATATTAGTAAATCAATTAAAATGTTAAGACGTGAGCATCTGGCATAAATTTAAAGGGAAGAAGGCGTTTAATCTCTCCTTTAAAGGAATACGTCAATCTTTTGTCAATATTTACATCTAAATTATTATTTTTTACACATCAGACAACAACCTTTCCAAAGGTTTTTTTTTTTTTTTAACTTGTTTTACTATTTGCTTGGACAATATTGGCATTTTCTCACAGTTTCTTGACTTAACTCATAAATAAAATCTGCAAATGAGCGGACTTTTGCAAAACAATGTCACATATACTTCAGTGTTTTCACCTCAATAATAACAATAATAATAATAATCCAGTGTGTGCCTTGAACTCCTGAGATATAAAGTGTAGATTCAGATCAGATAGTTGTTGATTTATGAGCTCCTCTCGTCACGGTTTCAGTCCAGACTCAGTAAATCCTCCGAGTGAAGTGTTGTGGTGCCTTTAAGGCCGGTCTGTGTGTGGTTCTTCTCAGCGTGAGCCTCTCTCTGATCTCCATGTGTTTGTGTTTGTGCTGTTTTTACAAGCCTCCTTCACAAACCAACAGCCGCCACACGACTGCGTTTATTTAGAGAAGAGCAGCGGAGATAGGCCCGGGCTTTCACTGGGATTAACTAAACACCATCCATCACACGGGACCCGAAAAAACTGCCCGGGCCCCGCATGACTCACAGACGGACGGGTAACTCGCTTAAGGAAATACACAAAGGACACAATCAAATAAATAAAAATAAACAAGCGAATAATTAATCCTGGAAACGGGAACGTACGTTTACTTCAGTGATCTTCTGTTTTACTGTTCACTGTGTCTCTTGGCTTCTTGTTCATAAAAAAGTCAGAGAAAAGTAATAAAACACCACAATAAACAAGAACGGGGTAAGTATGAATGGCCCGAGTCTCATGCAATGCACTAAATTTAATAAGGATAAAGTAATCTGATATTTCTGAAAACAGCTGTAAATCCTGAGAAACAGTCAGATGGAGTATTTCCCAACTTTAAAGTAATATATATATATTATTACAACGTCATTTCTTGCCAACAGCAAAAACATAAAGCAGAAAGAATCTAAATATGGCACATAAGAAGAGATATTTGGGATTTTTTTAAGATTCTTTTTGGTTTCTTGTCTGGAGAGAACAAAATAACAGATAAAAACAGATAAAAGAATTAAAGTAAACCAAAATAAATGAAGCAAAATAAAAGCTAAAGCTAGCGTTAAACTATTCAATGACTCTATTTCTTGGACAAAGGCCAGAGATATAGTTAAGATGTGACCAAAGCGAACACAACATCGACACAAATCCATCGATATGAACGTAGATTTCAGATGAACAGAGCACTTAACTTAACTTTACGCAAATAAGGAGCTGCATTCTCAAACATACAGCCAATCACAGAGCAGGATTTGACACCTGAGGAATAGGCCCAGGCAAAATTATACCGGCTTGAACGACTTGAACAAGATAATAGAGCAGCATTACTAATCCTGCCGTACAATAAATACATTTGAGTTATTTTTTTCTCATTTACGTCCCTTAAAATGTGAGTTAAAGCAACATTTTGTCTCCAAAAACCACACAAACCACCTTTAACCTGATAAATCATCCTGTATAAAGCTTATGCAAATACTCCTTATTATTTATTGGACAAAAACCAGAGATATAACCACGTGTCTGTGTCTCTTCTTTATGTATACAGCTCTTTATGAAGATATTAACAATTAAAAAACAGTAAAACAATAAAACAGCAGCAAGAAATGAATCGACAAGTGAAGTTAAGTGAATTAAAGCAACATTTTGTCTCTAAAGCCACCTCCAGAAGCCTCCACAAACCACACACACCACCTTTAACCTGATAAATCATCCTGTATAAAGCCTGTGTGTCAGGTTGCTGTGTATTTCTCTCTGAAATGTTTATATTCCACATACTCGCGGTTTAGAGACTGGTTTGGTTTGGATGTTGTGAATCAGGCGTCACAAACCGCACGGATTTGTGATGTGAAGTGTTGGCAGAAAAAGGCAGGCTTCTTGTTCAAAGTGTGATGCAGTCAATTGTTACCTGATGGGAGCTAATAAGCGCCTTTGAACGCAGCCCAGAGAGCGAAGCCGAGGGCAACATGTGGGCCGCAGTCGCTCCGTAAACACCCGCCGCCGCTACAAGCGCGTTTCTGTTCGAGGCCGGCGTGTTTTCGCAGAGGGACACGCGGCGTCACGCAAACATCGAGCCAAATCAGACGCCACATATCATTAAAGACAAACACCGAGCCGTGAAAGAGCGTCTTTTATCACAGACCGAGGCTCACAGGAGGAGGTCTGTGCAGCCAGTCGAGAGCCCTTCAAGGACACTTTTATCAAGAACTCACAGTTAACGCTAAGAGTTCCTGGAAAACAACTCTGATACTTCTGCATTAGGTCATCAGAGGGACAACGGCAACATTATTTCATGAGATTAAGACGCTAAGCACGCGTGATTTCTCATTTAAAAACGTCATAATCAACCAAAGCTAAGTCAGTTCATCTGGTTTCTGTGGATTTGAGCTGAACTTTAAGAATCCAGCAGCAACACACGTCAAACAAACAAATAAACTGTCTCTGGACGCACGCGATAAACATAAAACCAATCAGAAAACGAAGCATCACGTACAGCTTGAAGCGTTTTAGATAAAGTTATGATTGGAATCAGTGGAAATGGCTCTGAAAGAAGGGGATTCCTGACTCATTTCACAGAGAGAAGGATTATATTGAAGTGAATGGGAGGAAAGACTGCTGTTGTTTGTGCAAAAATGAGGCATAGACAATATAAAATGTGATACGACACTGTTTGAGCTTGAAGCATGGCCGGTAAAAGTGCAAATCTATCATAAATACGGCTTATCAGCAGAAATAAAAGTCGATTAATAAACTTAAATATACAAAAAATTAGAAAGTTTGATTTCTAGCGAGTGGAACAAATGAACGCAGATTAAACTAACTCTGAATCCAACTTCATCTCATGATTCTGATTTATTTTCTCCTGTGAAAAGTGTTTCTTTTCCAACTTTTGATTTAGCAACTGCACAATTATACGTTATTATATTTTCTAAATGGACTGCTTTAAAGTAAACCATATCATATGTTAAGTTTCAATTCTGCGGTTTAAAAACTGGGAATACACCATAAATAATACATTCAAACAACATTAATCGTATTCTGCTTTTTAAAGGAACAGAATACAACTATATCTCAAGCCACTTACACCAGATTTTACCTTTTTAATTCACTTTTTATTTCCAAATCATACAATAACCCTGCAGTTGAAATGTGGTTTACGTAGGCTGTTCCGTGTCTTCATTTATCTCATTTTCACTTCAGAATATTCAGAGTTTCCAGTTTTCACTCCCCAACTTTGGCAACAGATCTGGACAAATGCTATGTTTTCAACCCACTTCATTAATTTCTGCGTTTCATCGTCGATAAAACTCCGATCCGGTTGTATTTCTGTGACGCGCAGCGGTAGATTCACCTAAAATGATTCAAAACCGTCATGTTCTCAGTGGTTTTTTCGCAGTAAAAGCGTGAGTAAGTCCCGGAGTGGAAGCTAAAGTGTGAGGGATCCCCTTCTGCAGCCCCTCTCTCCACAGCACGGCCCCGTGAACTGCACACAGTGGCTCAGTGTAAACACTCGGAGCTGATGTGGGGGAAGTCCACTGCTCCTCGGAGACGTCCAATAATCTGCTCCACACAGAGGCATTTCTGTCCACTCAGCAAACAGCCAGACTCTGTGGACCCACTGGAAAACTGACTCAGACTTCCTCCTCCAGAAGGTCTCAACCCAGAGCTCGGCAGATAATACAATAAAAAAATACAATGTAGAGACGGTAACGGCGATGCTGAGGACATAAAGACGTTTAATTAGATGTATGTCCTCAAGCCTCAAGGTTTGTGATAAAAGTACGTTAGGAAATAGAAACCGAGGAAATATTTATGATCTGAAACAATAAAAACAAACTATATTCGCTCCTTTAAGACTTGGTCTGAAACCTGTCGAAATCCATCTGAAACCTGTCGAAATCCATCTGAAACCTGTTGAAATCCATCTGAAACCTGTCGAAATCCATCTGAAACCTGTTGAAATCCAACTCTATTCTAATTACTAAACTTTGTTTGACCATTTAAACCTGTTGAACTCCATCTAAAAACCTGAAGAAATTGATGGCACTCATTTGAAAACTATTTGAACCTGTTCAAATCCATCTGAAACCTGTTGAAATCCATCTGAAACCTGTCGAAATCCATCTGAAACCTGTCGAAATCCATCTGAAACCTGTCGAAATCCATCTGAAACCTGTTGAAATCCATCTAAAACCTGTTGAAATCCATCTGAAACCTGTTGAAATCCATCTGAAACCTGTTGAAATCCATCTAAAACCTGTTGAAATCCATCTGAAACCTGTTGAAATCCATCTGAAACCTGTTGAAATCCATCTGAAACCTGTCGAAATCCATCTGAAACCTGTTGAAATCCATCTAAAACCTGTTCAAATCCATCTGAAACCTGTTCAAATCCATCTACAACCTGTTGAAATCCATCTGAAACCTGTTGAAAATCCATCTGAAATTGTTTAAATCCATCTAACCTGTTCAAATCCATCTAAAACCTGTTCAGATCCAACTAAAACCTGTTCAAACCACTACAACTGTCTCAATCCAACTAAAACCTGTTCAAATCCATCTGTAACCTGTTGAAATCCATCTGTAACCTTGTTCTAAATCTATCTCTAACCTGTTCAGATCCATCTGACAACCTGTTCAAATCCATCTAAAACCTGTTCAGATCCTTGAACAACCTGTTCAAATCCATCTAAAACCTGTTCAGATCCAACTCATTCTCTATTATTATGTTTCCATAAATAAATGTAACGTTAAAGATAACTTTAAGACTCAAATGAAGATCTCTCATTCAGATTTTTATAAAAGCTTCCATGTGTCTCCATGTTGGGCCCCTGAGGATTTTTTTTCATTATTGCGGCCCTCACAGTTTGACAGCGCTGCTCTAGGGGTTTCACGAGGAGTAGTAAATGGCTAAACTTGAGGTCGTGTGTGTTAAAAGCAGATTGCTGTAGCGCTGCACACGTCTCGCAGTGGCACCGCTCTGCCACTCGCTCCATGGAAAATTCCAACAGAGACGCAAGCAAAGCTTTAGACATCCCACTACTACCACCTCACTGGATCTGCTCCACCACTAAACACTCCACACACAACTCGGTTACTCACAAATACTACGTCCAGAGTGCAGTTTAACTCTGATCTGTTCGATTGGTCACTTTTAATGAAACGGTGTCACGTAAAGGTCACATTTTTTAAAGCACAACGTCTAAAGGATCTGATTCTAGCTCTTTTTTGGTTTTGACCTGGACTGGGGTTATATAATGTATATTATCATAGCGATAGGTTTTACAGACTAGAATATAGAGTTAATATTAAACAGCAATGATCAATTCTCTGAAAACTCTTTGGTTACACAGACTGGGCAATAAATCAAATGGATTAATTGACTTCTAAACATGTAATGAAAATAGAAAACAAGTTTCTTTTACTGCTGTGCTATACACTGTGTTGTGGCTAATGTTGATGCTAGCACCAAAGCAGCTCCATGTCCTAAGACACTTTATTGATTTATGCAAATAGCCATGCTTCAGAGTGTTTTTTGCAACTATTTTTTTTTCTTTTTGCATCATCAGTGAAGACCCTAGAAGACAGTTGTTTTTAGGTCATTAACCAATCATCAATAGTCTGAAATATTAATATAACTAAAAAAAGAAATATGACCCTTCCCAACTTCACTAAATTTAATTTAATTTAATTTTAATTTAATTTAATTTTAATTTAATTTAATT
>JAWCTZ010001342.1:0-20362 GCA_036850595.1 Rhyacichthys aspro | reverse complement strand
TTTCTGCTGAGGGCTTTGTTTGAGTTATAATGGAGTCTGTGCACTGGGGACAGACACAGTCTCTATGAGTTGTGACAGTCCTAAAGATGAAACAGAGAACCGTGTAAGACTGTGTCTGTCTCTGTGTCCTGTTGTGAAAATCTAACCTAGAGCAGCTCCATCCAAAGTAGGATGGATGCCGTCTCTATGGAAATAAGATTTCCAGGTTTTCTCCAGAGGCCTTCCAATGAACTATCTTAAAGCCCACGCTGTTTTCCGGACACCACCTGGCTAACCAGCGGTTAAATGATGACAGGATCGAATCAGGAAGAGGGACAGAGAACTTTACATAGGCCTGTGCTTAGGAAGCTTAGGTTCTGGTTTTTATATGGAGTTATAGGAGTATATTATAATATAATATATAATTGTGTGTCGGTGTGTGTATATGTTAGCTTGAGAGAGAGAAGACATTTGCGCATTGACCTTGATGTGACTGAGTACACACAACCACAAAAGTCTACACAGAGTAAACAAAAACAAAAAGTAAGTGTCCTTCTTTTCCTGCAGCCTTTTCATGTTGACAACAAAGTAAGAGCCTTTAAACACTGGTGCATTACACCTTCGTGGCACAAAAAACTGCTCTAAAAGCATACATTCATATTTTTCTGCTTTTTTTCATAAATCTCTTAAACCACTTCAGATCTGCTCAAAACTACCAAATATTCAATAAATTTCAGGAATTTCACTTTCTTTGGTGCTGGTAGAGTCTTGGATATATCAAGGATTAGAACGAAAATTGATTTGATTGCATTAATATTTTTTATGTAGTGTCAGATACTCCCTCTTGACACCAAAAATGTCCCATTGACTTCTATTAAAACCACAACATCTCACAGCCATTACACTATAAAACCATGACTTTTGTTAGGATTATGCCCTTTTTACGTCCCATTATGAACTTCACATGACATCTGTTGTTTTTCCTAACAGTGGTTTGGGGAAGTTTCTCAGGCAGCTGCTCAAACTGAGACTGCTCACCTCCTCTGTCATGTAGTCCAAAACAGTTTACTCCCCAACTGCTTTTGACTGTTTATCTCTATATTTAATGATAGCATACAGACAGTCAGGGCCGCGCTGACGGTACCAGAAGAAGATGGCTGTCCAACCAATGACAGCACAGCACAGGAACACGGCAACTGATGAGAAACCAACGAGAAGATCAGCAACGCCTGGCATAAGAAGTATTTAGACTGTGAGAGGGAGAGAGTGTGTGTGTCAGCACTGATCATTTTAGTCTAAAAAGGGCATCTTTTGATCTATGTGTTTGATGTTTGGCCTCCCTCCTTTGATGTATTTCAAAACAAAAACTACTGTTAGTAACAAAGTTGCATGTTGAACAGGTGCATTTGTAGAGAGCACCAGGTCACATGCTGCAGGACCTGCTGGTCTGCTGCTGGAATTGAACTCAACTAAACACACACAAACACACTCTCTCAATCCATTTATCTGTTTCTCTCAAACTTTTTATTCACATTTTGTATGTTCTTTTGTTGTTGAAGTTTTCAGTGTTGTTGTAATTGCACAATAAATATTCATATTGATGAATCAGATGTTGATTTAAAAATTGATTTAAAAGACAAACAAATCACTCTTGGCCCCTGGTAGTCACATGACTCCATAGTATAATGTAGTAAAAAAAAAATACATGAATGTCATGCATGGGCCTAACATGGGAAAACAGTTGAATCTGCTGGAATACAAAAATGTCAAATATCTGTACTTTTTTTTATAAGAAATGCTGACATAAGAGAATGCATAGTTTTATAGTGTAATAGCAGTGAGAATAAAAAAGTGGTTTTAATGGAAGTCAATAAGACATTTTCCACAAAGGTGTCAATTTCGTTGCTAATCTTTTACATACACAAGGCTCTAATCAGCACAAGGGTTAAAATCCTGAAAATTATTGAATATTTAGTAGTTTTGAGCAGATCTGAAGTGGCTTAGAGAGAGAGATTATGAAAAAATCAGAAAAAAATGTATGACAATTTAATAGCAGTTTTTTTGTGTGTACATTTTTGCCACAAAGGTGTCAAGTATATGGAAAATTTGAGGAGGGCAAAAGGGTTAAGCAAAAAGAAAAATATATTATTTGACATATTTTAAAACAATTTAGTGGAGGTTTTAGCCCACAGTGTATTATTATTAAAAATTATGGCCAAATGAAAAGTGAAAATATGCCTTGGAGGGACAAAAATGTCCTGAACAATGCACAAGCCTTACGCAAACATTAGTTTTGATTATATTTCAGATGATTAGTGTGACTCTGGACAAATTAAAATGCAAACTTAAAGCTTTACCTCTTGCTTGTGCGAGTGGGTGGAAGTCCTTCCTTTGTGTTTTCTTTTTTGCCTTGATGTCTTCAGGGGGGTTGTGATGTCTTCATCTTCACTGGTGAAATCAGTTGATGAGGAAGACACTGTTGAGCCCTAGTTCCAGTCAGAAGACCATTCTCTTTTGTTTAATCCAGTTTTGCCTGCATACATGTTTAAAATAATGTTTACAAATGACAATTTTAAAAGCCACTCACACATTCGATGAAGATATATTATGTAGCGGAGGCTTTCTGTGGTCTCACTCCCTCCCTGGAGTGTCACCATGGAGCTCCTATCACTCACCAATATTACTACAGTAATGTTATATTCGCTGCTGTGAGGAGAAGTTTGATGAAATGCTGCACTGACACTGCAAATGTATTCATTTTGTGCTATTGACAGATAAAATAGGTCTATAATCCGTAATAATCAGCTGCTTTAGGAGATGACAGACCACCCATCAACGACTAGTCATTCAGCCTACGTGGGCTACATTTATCAAATTAAATCATTTCTTCCCATGTTGATATTGTAGGCTTATACGTTTTAGTTTAATGTGACTTTTTAAAAGAGATTATTTTAAATGACTATTTTATTGTTTCATCAATTATAATAACCCTAATAAACACCCACCATCTTGAGCTCTTGATGATTAGCGTGCCATCCAACTCTACCCCTAAGCTACCTGCATCCACTGTGTCTCTGGCCTAACTGGTGTGTTTGTGTTAACTCAAAAGCTGTGACCTGCCTATGCTAATAATCCACCCCCAAAATAAAATGTCCATGTATATATTTTAATAAATGATAACTGAATAATACAAGTATGTTATCAACCGCCACATGAAGAAATCAACTGTGCCTGTCATGACCATGTTGAGGGTTTGGAGAAGAAAATCTCTCTCATCCTTCAACCTGGCAACCTTCTCTTCAAGAGCTCTGATGTCTGCCAGTAGCTGCTCTCTTCTTTTGTCTTCACTTTGTGGACCTTGGCTCTATGTCTGAAATACAAACATAATATCAGTTAAGTGCAGTCAATTTTATTTGTACAGCACATTTGTAAACGAGTTGCTAAACAATATTGATGCCATTCAGGGCCGGGCCTCATTTCCAGCCCGGGACATGTGGCTCAGACCAGCCCTGGTTTCTATGTAGTGAAATAATTATATGCTGATGTACTGCAATAAGACTATGCTTAATGCTCGGTGCTGTTACAACCACTGGCCAGCAGATGGCAAAAAACCCATTTGACTGTATCAAGTACTGTTTTCAAGGAACTGTTTTTGCTGTTTTTTCAAAATACTATTTGTCAAAATGCCAGTCTTGAAAGTTAACAAAACAATCATGTGTGAGTATATTCAAGCAAAAATATATTTTTGACTTAGATTAAAGTCTACTTTAGATTAAGGTCATGTTGCTAGTTATATCCTAAAACCAATATTAAGTCTATTGACTAAAACAAGACTAAAGCAGGACTTATTCAGCAATAACATTGTTTTAAAACACGACTGCAAGTACTAAGGCAGGATAAGATAATATTAACATACAAACATGTACTTACTACCAGTGGTGTAGTCTACATTTTTGTAGTGGATATACTGTCAACTGTCAACAAACTTCTACGGCCCCATCCTCAATGAATGCCATCAGTCATTACCCTCACTAATAATTCACTTTTATTTGTATAGCCCTGTATCACAACAACAATTGCCTCAAAGGGCTTCACAAAACAGACAGTAAATGCAAACAGGCTGAGCAGGACAACGTCGCCTGTCCTTAGACCCTCCATCAGGGTAAGGAAAACTCAAAACCCAGCCGGGGAAAAAGAGAAACGTCAGGGAGAACCACAGAAGAAAGGATCTACTCTCAGGACAGCCAGGCCATGCAATAGATGTGGCCAGGACAGTCACTGACAAATACCCCATCATATGAACAAGTGATATGATGGTGCTATGTGTTATTAGGCCTACTAATAACACATAGGCCTCCAGAGATGCCCGCAATTGAAAGCGCATAAAAAAATACAAAATAAGAGATGAAAAGAAACAGCCAAATAAAAGTAAAAATAGTAATTTATATTTATTCAACTATTTTATGGAGAAAATGTGTTAAGTAACCTTTCTGTCCCTCCATTCTAAACAAGGATGCCTATTTCGAAATTCGCTAGCCTAGCTTTTTTTTTTTTTTTTAACAATACAGACTTAATTTAACAATATAATAATATTCACAATAATGTGGACGTTTCAGCGGTTTTCTCAGATATAGTGTGAGGCATATAAAAACACCTCAAAGAGTGTCGCTTGTTTCCTTTCATTTGACTCGTTTTACACAGGTGGTCTCAAAGTATTTTTTTCGTCCCTCCCACTTTGCGCCCGAAACAATCAGAAAGCTCTAACCGGAACCTGGGACAGAGTGGGGTGGGGAGGAGCAGTTGTACACAGAAGTTGAATCTAACAGCTTGCACCAGCAAGTGGCTGCTTTTGGCATACACAGTTACGCACCAGTGTGCGTTTTGTAGTGATTATACGGAAATCCCACTGCTTTCGTAGTGGGCATACGGCGTATACCTGCGTATCACGTAGACTACACCACTGCTTACTACCAAAAAATAAATGATTAGGGTGTTTTAAACTTAGGCTAGCGTCATTTTTGTGTTGTACCTGCCCATCCTTGAGTGCTGCTGCTGGGCTGCTTCATTATCAGCTAAGTGACTGACAGAGACACCTGACGTTGGCTGAGGACCTGCAAGGCATTCAGTCTTTTCATTAATGGCTTATTATATACAGGCATCGCGTTTCATCGCCATACTTATATATATATACTATTATATTATATATATATTATATTATATTTATATATGTATACTGTTCTGTATGTGTGACGTGACGTTGCTGCAGCTAGCTTACCGCAATCAAGCTCCTCTTCTGATTCAGCCCCATGTTCAAGCATCACACGTGCGCAAACAACAAGACACGTGCACGTGACTGATTTTTCAATCCCGTTCGTTCCAGACTTCACTCTGACCGGTCCTGAGGTCTAGTATTAGCCTGTCCGTCAACAGGGAACCTTTGTCGGCCTGGACTGGCACAGACCCACACGCCGTTCACGAGAAGAGCAGAAAGCTTTAGGCTATGTATTAGTGCTAAATGGGTTATTTAGGCAGAGCGTTCACGTGCTGTTGTTATTGGGCTAAAGGTTATTTGTGTTTAATATCGTGGAGTGTATAAAGCTCGTCTCCTGTACCTTCTCCGTGGCCGTGCTCTGCTGCTCTGTTTACATGCTGTCTTCCGCATGCTAGCATCTAACTGCTGTTTCTCACAGACGAGGCTAGACCACTTTTAGGGGTGCTCCAGCGCCTCTACAATAACAAATTAGCCACCCCTAAATTAAGACGAACTTTAAAAATATATATGTTATTCTATTACAGTTAAATTAGGATGGAAATATTACATTTATTAATGAGATATATTTAAAACAAAACATTTTAAATATTTTAAGAAAAAAAAAACCCCGCCTGCAAATGGTTTGACCCACCCATCGAGGCTACAGCTGTGTCACCCTCTCTTTTTTTAAGAAGCAGCTGTAGCGACAGAAAAAGAACGATTCAGCCGTGGACGAGTTCAGGTAGAAGAATCCATTGAGAACCAAGTAAGTTCTTCCAAAGCTGTCTCACTCTTGTTTCCTTTTAGAGTGTTTCTGTTTCCGATTCTAAATCTGCGAGTAACGTTACTAGAGTCCAGGCACCGTTTACCAGTTAGCTCAGTTAGGACCATTAGCAGCATTAGCTCTGTTAGCGCTGTTAGCACGGTTGCAGTCGAACTGCAGCGATCCGAAACAAAAAGAGCCGCTTCAAATAACCAGCCTACCTGTGTACTGCGTATGCGTGTCTCCGTTTTTAAAGTTTAGCATTACTTTAGATACAAATTTTAAGAACTGGGAGTCATGTAATAGTTAAACATGATGCTACGGGCGTCTTTTTCCGGTCAGTCGTCATGGAGACACGAAGCTTTGCAAGTGCTGCGGCGTTTGGACCAGAGTTAAAACAAACGTGTGTACGAGCTGAAAAATGAAACGACAGATCACCGTATACCACCAGTATGTGTGAAAACATTAAGTGTGGCTGCTGCACATTTTTTTTATTCTTTCCTAGATTTATTTTAATTCTTTCTCAGTTGTGTGTGTATCAAACTAGACAATAAAATAAAGTTAATAAATTAATCACAACAAACACACACACACACACACACACACACACAACACACACACACACACACACACACACACAAAACACACACACAGCAATTTATAACACACTGGTATGTGATGGGCATGGTATGAGATGTGTGAAAGATAACTCCTAGCATCTCTCTCTCTCTCTCTCTCTCTCCTCTCTCTCTCTCTCTCTCTCTCTGGTGTGTGTGTATGTGTGTGTGTGTGTGTGGCATACCAGTGACCACTGGACATACGACAGTTCTTTAAAGAAAAAAGACATTCAGATTCAGGTAAGAGACTAGGGACAGTCCATAATGACTTAAACAAATAGACCTAATAAACCAAGTTTCTTATAGTCCCCAGCTTTTATTTATTATTTATTATTTCAAACCCACAATGGAGAATATACAGCTTCTCTTGTGGAAGGAAGTTGTGATTTAAAAAAAAAAGTTTTTGTAAGCTTAATAATAATAATAATAATAATAATAATAATAATAATAATAATAATAATAATAAAGATATTTAAAATGGCACTCCTGTGTCCCTTTTGATCATAACCTTAGAATCTGTAAATGGTCTCCATAACATTTTTGTGACATGACACAGACCTAAACTCTCCTGCACAACACAGATTAACTCTCCCAAAGTAGAGTGTATTATGTGCATACATGGTAGAGCCAAATGGGAATTTAGGGGAATTACTTTCAAAGATTCCTTTTTATATCTATAACTTAGAAAAATATTTTAAAGAGTTGGGTAAATAATCTGGATTTGGGGGACTTTTTGGTTTTACCTTTTTGCTCTTGATGTGAAGCTTGTTTTATTTATGTTTTGTTTTAATTATGGATGACTTACATTGGTGTATAAAAGGGCAGACAGATGTGCAAGTAGGTTAGAGATGGCCATTTGTAAATAATAAACAGAAAATGTAACAAACATATATTCTGTATAGCTCTGTCAACTATCAACAGTAAATAATCTGGATTTTTATGACTTTTTTGTTTTGCTCTTTGGGTGAAACTTGTTTTATCATTAAATATTGATGACTTATATTGATTTATAAAAGTTCAGACAGGTGTACAACCAAGTAGGTTAGAGGTGGCCATTTGTAAATAATTGGAAGATTACTGTTGATATAACAGGAGGCACATCACTTTCATAAGAGCTTTATAGACTGTGTTTCTGATAGTAATGACGAGTCAGGTTCATTTGAATTGAGTGGAAGAAGGAGAAGGGTAAATGTCAGGAAATGAGAACTACTGAGATTAAACCACAGGCACTCATAGACTGAGCTGATAGATAGATTTGGTGGGGGTGGAGCTCATTGGGTGCTCAGGACCCCTAAAGCTCTGACCTTAGAATCGCCCCTGGTTTTCTTCTACTCTTATTCCCCTCAGGAGGGCTCCAGCCTGTCCCAGCTACTTTGGGCTTGAGGCAACATGACTTTTTCTTCATATTAAATGACCACAAAACAGCAACATATTTAAATGCATTGTTCAGTTTCAATACTTACTTAATATCACTGTAACACTCATCAGGAAACAATCAGGATTTTGTATTTTTAAATCATCTATTTTTATCACATAAATTTGATGGATTACTATTTAAACTTAAACTATTTTAACTTAACTTGTGTATGTGTATTTGTAGGTAACAAGCCAGATGGACATTCAAGGATTCAGAAAAATAACAAGATTCAGGTGAGAAATTAAATAAACATTTATTTAATGTGTATGTTGTATGTAAAATGTTACTGCTTAAGTTAAGTTTTATACAGAAATGTGTTGGTAGATTGCTTGTAATATGGATAATGCCAATGAATCAAGGGCTCAAGATAGATTTGATTTAGGAGACAAAGACACAGACAGGTCCCAAACAGTTAATGCTGTCAACGTACGCATTTCATCTATTTGGCACACAAAAAAGAGCTTTTCTAGAAAGCAGGTTTAAAACTTTCAACAGGTTGGAATATTCTATATTGCTGGGCTTGGGGTGAGGCAAAGGTATTTTTCTTTGGTTAACTTTTCCCTGCCTGCTCAGGGTGCTCAGCACCCCTAAAACTGCTGCCCCTGCTGTTTCTATATAGGTAAGTACTTAAAGAACTTATTAACATTATGATAAATATTAAACATTTAACATTTGGAAAACATTAATAGACAAAAGTAACACATAACAACATAAACATATAGGCTTATCTGGCAATCATAATACCCCTAACCCTAAACCTAATAATAGCCTCTTCAACTCAGACATGAGACATGGTGTGGCAAAGAGTTAGGCTATTCTATCCATGATGGCAAAGAAACTCAGAAAGGTATTCTGTGATAGAGTAATGATTTGAATAAGATTAGTTCCATAGGACCATATAATGAGGACAACCATGTTTGTCTAAATATGTGTGGCATTGTTTGACTAATTATACCACGGTGTGTCTCTGTAGACCACTTGGAAAAAGAGTATTGCGTATAGTATAGTATTAAGAATTACAAGTACAAGGTAATTGGTTAGACATTAAAGGAGTAAGTATAATAAATGAACTACAAGAAATGGACAACATGTGCCAGTAAACCAGCAAAAGTATAGTATTATGATTGAGTGATCATTTGATTGATTGAGATGTTTTAGTTATGATTATATTTTAATTAGTCCTTGTAACCACAGACATTATGTGATTCCCCTAGCCCAAGAGTCTTGGCATGGCGTGATGATAGTCGATAGGTGATTATTGGCAACGATCAAATGCTATTAGATTATTATAGTAATTTACTCTTTTTTTATTTTTATAACTATTATCTATTTTTCAGTGATTACATGTTTATTTTACATTACGTCTAGGCTTTCTTTAAGCTGGCTAAGGCTAACAACATCAGAGTGCAAAAAATGGTGGCTATAATCTATGTTGTGCTTCACCCCTCATGTTGGTGCACTTTCCTACTCAATCTGTGTGTGTCTGAGTGTGTGTCTGTGCGCTCCAGCGCTGATAGAATTGAGCGAGGGGTGATGAGCATCACCGTGTGTATATTGCTCGTGATTACCCTTAAACCACTCTTCTCACTAATATTAAAAACATGTTAACTGCACAGGGGCAGGGCCAGGTGAAGTTAAGGTGAGGTTTAGGGTTAGGTTTAAGGTTTAGGTTTAGGTATTTGAAATTGTCTCGATGACCCTCCCCATGACACTCCAGTTGAGTGCATAGTTAACAGAGAGCCAAAGGCAATGCACTGGCCCACACACGTCATCAGCAACTCTCCAAGTCTATACTGACTTTGTTTTCTGTTTTTAACTTTTTGAGGGTGGATGTACCACACTAATTTGTCTATAGTGTTAGGCACCCACTCTCAGTGCCCAGAGCAGCTGTGCGTGTTCAGTTGAGATCGGAAAAGAAGACCAGGAATCAAGAGATTTGCGTCCAAAAATTGTATTGCCCTTTTACAATGTTTCTACAGCTGCAGGGTTCAACCAGTACAAACAAAAGGCACAAGGAAGAACAACAGAAAATCATGGAATACAGATTTTTATGGTACACCTTATCTAAGCTCCACCTTAGAGATGGGCTGTTATTGTTTTAGCATTAAACAAGCGTGTCTCTTCGTGATTGGCCCAGTGGTCAGTATTTTTCCAGTGTGGTACTTTTCCGGTGGTCATTTCTCTTCCAATAGTATCTTTCCAGAAGGCCGTTGGTGTGGCCTTGAGCATTGTGGTCTGATACACTCCCTGAACAGAGGAACAAAGCATGTTGTACAATATCACGCCACTACTAGTGGACGCCTACACAGTTTTTGGCACAACGTATTAATGTAAAACTTGTAATAAAATAAGCTGTTATAAAACATAGTATTAATGTATATGTCCCTTCATTCTAATGTATATATCCCTTCAATAGAGACTTTGTTTCTTCTGTTTGTGATTTTTCAGGGTGGATATATTATAATGGTTTGTCTATACAGACTTTTTTTTTTCTGTTTTAAAGTTTTTAAGGGTGAAAGTACCGTATTAATTTGTCCATAGAGAATTTGTTTCCTCTGTTTATAAATTTTCATATTGATTTGTCTATACAGACTTTGCTTTGTACTGATTTGTTATTTTGAGTCTAATTTTGAGAGACACATCTTCAGTAGTGGACCCTGGAATCATCGGGTGTTTCGGCCATTATCAGTAGACACCCTCTTCCAAGGATGGCCCCCCGAGGTTGATCAGACCTCGCGGTGTGTCACAGTTTAAGTTTTAGGTTCTACTTTCAGGTAGGTAGGTTACTGATACGTTTTAATTGAGGTTTTTGTATTAGTTTATGTTTTATTTTAAGAGGTTTTAAAAGGTTTTAAAAGGTTTTAAGGACTCAATTAAGGGCCATATAAAGGCGTTTGATGTAGCAGAGCTTCCTGTGCCCCAATACACCGCACGACTCCAGGAAGTCTGTAGCAGTACTCACCGCTGTCGCAGTTGTGTTGTAGTTTTTGGACTCTCTTCGGTTCCTCTTGTGGTTAGGGCCACTGGTTTGTCCAGGAGGAGATGGGCGTCGCCGTGCCGGTCGTTTTGATGTATGACATGTCCAGGTTCCAGCAATGCTAACCCGGTTTATTTTTCCAGTCTGTCTGACTGGTTTGGATATGAGTCGCTGATTAGCATACGGGTCTCTAATTTGCACACGAGTCTCTGTCATGGTTCACAAAATTAATTTTTTTATTTTTAATATTATATTTTATTTAACCTTTATTTAGACTTATAAATCAATTGTGAACAAATTTTCATTTAAAATAACGACCTAAGGCAGCTTGAGAGGTAAAAATAATTCATCAGGAAGTGCTGAGGATTCTGGGAAAGCTGTCCTTTTAAAAATGGCGCCCAGTCTTCTGGTTAAAACCAGTGTTAAAAGTAATGAATGTCTCTTTGGGAAGCAGATTTGAACAGGTTTCAGCTGGATTGAGATTTGAATTGGACCTGAACAGGTTTAAGTTAGATCTGAACTGGTTCCAGAAGGTTCTGAACTGGTTTTAGTCGGATCTGAACAGGTTTTAGTCGGATTTGAACAGGTTTTAGTGGGGTTTGAGTCGGTTTTACCTAGATTTGAACACTTTTCAGTTGAATTAAGATTTGAATTGGATCCTAGCAGGTTCAGGTGAGATTCATTCAGGTTCCAGGTGGATTTGAACTGGTTTTAGTTGGACTTGAACTGGTTTTAGTGGGATTTGAGCCGATTTTACACAGATTTGAACTATTTTCAGTTGGATTAAGTTTTGAATTGGATCCGAGCAGGTCCAGGTGAGATTCAATCAGGTTCCAGGTGGATTTGAACTGGTTTTAGTCGGACTTGAACAGGTTTTAGTCGGATTTGAGCCGGTTTTACACAGATTTGAACACTTTTGAGTTGGATTAAGTTTTGAATTGGATCCATACGGGTCTAGGTGAGAGCTGAACCAGTTCCAGCGGGATCTAAACTGGTTTTAGTCGGATTTGAACAGGTTTTAGTGGGATTTGAGCCGTTTTTACACAGATTTGAACACTTTTCAGTTGAATTAAAATTTGAATTGGACCCGAGCAGGTCCAGGTGAGATCCAATCAGGTTCCAGATGGATTTGAACTGGTTTTAGTCGGACTTGAACAGGTTTTAGTCAGATTTGAGCTGGTTTTACACATATTATATAGAACAAGTTTAGGGTTAGGATGAGGATTAGGGTTTAGGATTTTAGGTTTAGGATTAGGGTCTTAGGGTTAGGATTAGGATTAGGATTAGGGTCAGGAGTTGTGGGCGGAAAGAGGCAGAGGGTTAGGGTTAGGGTTAGGTATTTGAAATTGTCTCGATGACCCTCCCCATGACACTCCAAGTTTGAGTGCATAGTTAACAGAGAGCCAAAGGTTTTGCACTGGCCCACGCACGTCATCTGCAACTCTCCAAGTCTGAACAGATTTGGTTCTCTGTTTCTAACTTTTTGTGATTTTTTTAGAATGAATATATATTAAATTATATTATTAGATTTATCCATGTGGACTTTTGTTTTCTGTTTTAAACTTTTTGAGGGTGAAAGTACCGTATTAATTTGTCCATAGAGAATATATTTCTTCTGTTTATGAATTTTATTAAATTTCATATTGATTTGTCAACACAGACTTTGTTTTGTACTGATTTGTTATTTTGAGTCTAATTTTGAAAGACACATCTTCAGTAGTGGACCCTGGAATCATCGGGTGTTTCGGCCATTATCACTAGACACCCTCATCCAAGGATGGCCCCCCGAGGTTGATCAGACCTCGCGGTGTGTCACAGTTTAAGTTTTAGGTTCTACTTCTAGCTAGGTAGGTTACTGATATGTATTGAGGTTTTAATTGATGTTTTTGTATTAGTTTAGGTTTTACTTTAAGAGGTTTTAGAATTTCAGGTTTTAAGGATTTAAATAAGGGCCATATAAAGGCGTTTGTTGTAGCAGAGCTTCCTGTGCCCCAATACACCGCACGACTCCAGGAAGTCTGTGGCAGTACTCACCGCTGTCGCTGTTGTGTTGTAGTTTTTGGGCTCTCTTCGGTTCCTCTTGTGGTTAGGGCCACTGGTTTGTCCAGGAGGAGATGGGCGTCGCCGTGCCGGTCGTTTTGATGTATGACATGTCCAGGTTCCAGCAATGCTAACCCGGTTTATTTTTCCAGTCTGTCTGACTGGTTTGCATATGAGTCGCTGATTAGCATACGGGTCTCTAATTTGTATACGAGTCTCTGTCATGGTTCACAAAATTATTTTTTTATTTTTATATTATACTTTATTTCACCTTTATTTAGACTTATAAATCAAATGTGAACAAATTTTCATTTAAAATAACGACCTAAGGCAGCTTGAGAGGTAAAAATAATTCATCAGGAAGTGCTGAGGATTCTGGGAAAGCTGTCCTTTTAAAAATGGCGCCCAGTCTTCTGGTTAAAACCAGTGTTAAAAGTAATGAATGTCTCTTTGGGAAGCAGATTTGAACAGGTTTCAGCTGGATTGAGATTTGAATTGGACCTGAACAGGTTTAAGTTAGATCTGAACTGGTTCCAGAAGGTTCTGAACTGGTTTTAGTCGGATCTGAACAGGTTTTAGTGGGATTTGAACAGGTTTTAATAGGATTTGAACAGGTTTTAGTGGGATTTGAACTGGTTTTACTCAGATTTTAACACTTTTCAGTTGGATTAAGATTTTAATGGGACCCGAGCAGGTCCAGGTGAGATCCAAACAGGTTCCAGATGGACTTGAACTGGTTTTAGTCGGATTTGATCAGGTTTTAGTCAGATTTGAGCTGGTTTTACTCAGATTTGAATACTTTTGAGTTGGATTAAGTTTTGAATTGGATCCATACGGGTCTAAGTGAGATTTGAACAAGTTCCAGCGGGATCTAAACAGGTTTAGGGTTAGGGTTAGGGTTAGGGTTAGGGTTAGGTATTTGAAATTCTCTCGATGACCCTCCCCATACACTACAGTTGAGTGTATGGTTAATAGAGAGCCAAAGGCAATGCACTGGCCCACGCACGTCATCAGCAACTCTCCAAGTCTATACTGCATTAACTCTGTTTTTAACTTTTTGAGGGGTGGATGTACCCCGCTTGATTTGTCTATAGAGACTTTGTTTCTTCTAATTGTAATTTTTTAGGGGTGAATGTATCATATTAATTGGTTTATAGAGAATTTATTTCCTCTGTTTTAAAAATTCTCATATTTGGTTTGTCTATACAGACTTTGTTTTACACTGATTTATCACCCTGAGTCGAGAGACATCTCTTCAGTAGAAAACCCTGACATCATCGGGTGTTAGGTTTAGGTTTAGGTTTTAGGGTTAATTTAACCCCTACTTACCTTAGGGTTAGGTTTAGGCTTCGGTTTTGGGGTTAGTAAATGATCTATCAGATCATTAAACCTTACTGACCTTAGGGTTAGGTTTAGGGTTAGGTTTAGGGTTAGGGTTAGGGTTAGGGTTAGGGTTAGGGTTAGGGTTAGGGTTAGGGTTAGGGTGAGGGTTAGGGTTAGGGTTAGGGTTAGGGTGAGGGTGAGGGTTAGGGTTAGGGTTAGGGTTAGGGTTAGGGTTAGGGTTAGGTATTTGAAGTTGTCTCGATGACCCTCCCCATGACACTCCAAGTTTGAGTGCATGGTTAACAGAGAGCCAAAGGTTTTGCACTGGCCCACGCACGTCATCTGCAACTCTCCAATCTGAACAGATTTGGTTCTCTGTTTCTAACTTTTTGTGATTTTTTAGAATGAATATATATTATATTATATTATTAGATTCATCCATGCGGACTTTTGTCTTCTGTTTTAAACTTTTTGAGGGTGAAAGTACCGTATTAATTTGTCCATAGAGAATACATTTCTTCTGTTTATAAATTTTATTAAATTTTAATATTGATTTGTCTAACAGACTTTGTTTAGGACTGATTTGTTATTTTGAGTCTAATTTTGAAAGACACATCTTCAGTAGTGGACCCTGGAATCATCGGGTGTTTCGGCCATTATCACTAGACACCCTCATCCAAGGATGGCCCCCCGAGGTTGATCAGACCTCGCGGTGTGTCACAGTTTAAGTTTTAGGTTCTACTTCTAGCTAGGTAGGTTACTGATATGTTTTAATTGAGGTTTTTGTATTAGTTTAGGTTTTATTTTAAGAGGTTTTAAAGGTTTTCAGGTTTTAAGGACTCAAATAAGGGCCATATAAAGGCTTTTGTTGTAGCAGAGCTTCCTGTGCCCCAATACACCGCACGACTCCAGGAAGTCTGTGGCAGTACTCACCGCTGTCGCTGTTGTGTTGTAGTTTTTGGGCTCTCTTCGGTTCCTCTTGTGGTTAGGGCCACTGGTTTGTCCAGGAGGAGATGGGCGTCGCCGTGCCGGTCGTTTTGATGTATGACATGTCCAGGTTCCAGCAATGCTAACCCGGTTTATTTTTCCAGTCTGTCTGACTGGTTTGCATATGAGTCGCTGATTAGCATACGGGTCTCTAATTTGTATACGAGTCTCTGTCATGGTTCACAAAATTATTTTTTTATTTTTTATATTATACTTTATTTCACCTTTATTTAGACTTATAAATCAAATGTGAACAAATTTTCATTTAAAATAACGACCTAAGGCAGCTTGAGAGGTAAAAATAATTCATCAGGAAGTGCTGAGGATTCTGGGAAAGCTGTCCTTTAAAAATGGCGCCCAGTCTTCTGGTTAAAAGCAGTGTTAAAAGTAATGAATGTCTCTTTGGGAAGCAGATTTGAACAGGTTTCAGCTGGATTGAGATTTGAATTGGACCTGAACAGGTTTAAGTTAGATCTGAACTGGTTCCAGAAGGTTCTGAACTGGTTTTAGTGGGATTTTAACAGGTTTTAATGGGATTTGAACAGGTTTTAGTGGGATTTGAACTGGTTTTACTCAGATTTTAACACTTTTCAGTTGGATTAAGATTTTAATGGGACCCGAGCAGGTCCAGGTGAGATCCAAACAGGTTCCAGATGGACTTGAACTGGTTTTAGTCGGATTTGATCAGGTTTTAGTCAGATTTGAGCTGGTTTTACTCAGATTTGAATCTTTTGAGTTGGATTAAGTTTTGAATTGGATCCACGGATCTACTTTTGAGTTGGATTAAGTTTTGACGGTTGGGTCAAGCCAGGTCTAAGTATAGGCCAGGTGAGGCTAAAGGCAGCAGTTCCAGGGATTTAAACTGGTTTTAGGCCGGATTTGAACAGGTTTTAGTGCCATTTGGCCAGGTGGCCAGGCCTTACCAAGAATTACAGGCTCAGGATTAGGATTTGGGGATAGGTCCAGGCCAGGCCAGGCGAGGCCAGGCCAGGTTCCAGGCTAGTGGCCATTGGCCAGGCCTAGGCCAGGCCAGGCCAGGCCAGGGCCAGGCCAGGCCAGGCCAGGCCAGGCCAGGCCAGGCCAGGCCAGGCCAGGCCAGGCCAGGCCAGGCCAGGCCAGGCCAGGCCAGGCCAGGCCAGGCCAGGCCAGGCCAGGCCAGGCCAGGCCAGGCCAGGCCAGGCCAGGCCAGGCCAGGCCAGGCCAGGCCAGGCCAGGCCAGGCCAGGCCAGGCCAGGCCAGGCCAGGCCAGGCCAGGCCAGGCCAGGCCAGGCCAGGCCAGGCCAGGCCAGGCCAGGCCAGGCCAGGCCAGGCCAGGCCAGGCCAGGCCAGGCCAGGCCAGGCCAGGCCAGGCCAGGCCAGGCCAGGCCAGGCCAGGCCAGGCCAGGCCAGGCCAGGCCAGGCCAGGCCAGGCCAGGCCAGGCCAGGCCAGGCCAGGCCAGGCCAGGCCAGGCCAGGCCAGGCCAGGCCAGGCCAGGCCAGGCCAGGCCAGGCCAGGCCAGGCCAGGCCAGGCCAGGCCAGGCCAGGCCAGGCCAGGCCAGGCCAGGCCAGGCCAGGCCAGGCCAGGCCAGGCCAGGCCAGGCCAGGCCAGGCCAGGCCAGGCCAGGCCAGGCCAGGCCAGGCCAGGCCAGGCCAGGCCAGGCCAGGCCAGGCCAGGCCAGGCCAGGCCAGGCCAGGCCAGGCCAGGCCAGGCCAGGCCAGGCCAGGCCAGGCCAGGCCAGGCCAGGCCAAATAGGCCAGGCCAGGCCAGGCCAGGCCAGGCCAGGCCAGGCCAGGCCAGGCCAGGCCAGGCCAGGCCAGGCCAGGCCAGGCCAGGCCAGGCCAGGCCAGGCCAGGCCAGGCCAGGCCAGGCCAGGCCAGGCCAGGCCAGGCCAGGCCAGGCCAGGCCAGGCCAGGCCAGGCCAGGCCAGGCCAGGCCAGGCCAGGCCAGGCCAGGCCAGGCCAGGCCAGGCCAGGCCAGGCCAGGCCAGGCCAGGCCAGGCCAGGCCAGGCCAGGCCAGGCCAGGCCAGGCCAGGCCAGGCCAGGCCAGGCCAGGCCAGGCCAGGCCAGGCCAGGCCAGGCCAGGCCAGGCCAGGCCAGGCCAGGCCAGGCCAGGCCAGGCCAGGCCAGGCCAGGCCAGGCCAGGCCAGGCCAGGCCAGGCCAGGCCAGGCCAGGCCAGGCCAGGCCAGGCCAGGCCAGGCCAGGCCAGGCCAGGCCAGGCCAGGCCAGGCCAGGCCAGGCCAGGCCAGGCCAGGCCAGGCCAGGCCAGGCCAGGCCAGGCCAGGCCAGGCCAGGCCAGGCCAGGCCAGGCCAGGCCAGGCCAGGCCAGGCCAGGCCAGGCCAGGCCAGGCCAGGCCAGGCCAGGCCAGGCCAGGCCAGGCCAGGCCAGGCCAGGCCAGGCCAGGCCAGGCCAGGCCAGGCCAGGCCAGGCCAGGCCAGGCCAGGCCAGGCCAGGCCAGGCCAGGCCAGGCCAGGCCAGGCCAGGCCAGGCCAGGCCAGGCCAGGCCAGGCCAGGCCAGGCCAGGCCAGGCCAGGCCAGGCCAGGCCAGGCCAGGCCAGGCCAGGCCAGGCCAGGCCAGGCCAGGCCAGGCCAGGCCAGGCCAGGCCAGGCCAGGCCAGGCCAGGCCAGGCCAGGCCAGGCCAGGCCAGGCCAGGCCAGGCCAGGCCAGGCCAGGCCAGGCCCAGGGCCAGGCCAGGCCAGGCCAGGCCAGGCCAGGCCAGGCCAGGCCAGGCCAGGCCAGGCCAGGCCAGGCCAGGCCAGGCCAGGCCAGGCCAGGCCAGGCCAGGCCAGGCCAGGCCAGGCCAGGCCAGGCCAGGCCAGGCCAGGCCAGGCCAGGCCAGGCCAGGCCAGGCCAGGCCAGGCCAGGCCAGGCCAGGCCAGGCCAGGCCAGGCCAGGCCAGGCCAGGCCAGGCCAGGCCAGGCCAGGCCAGGCCAGGCCAGGCCAGGCCAGGCCAGGCCAGGCCAGGCCAGGCCAGGCCAGGCCAGGCCAGGCCAGGCCAGGCCAGGCCAGGCCAGGCCAGGCCAGGCCAGGCCAGGCCAGGCCAGGCCAGGCCAGGCCAGGCCAGGCCAGGCCAGGCCAGGCCAGGCCAGGCCAGGCCAGGCCAGGCCAGGCCAGGCCAGGCCAGGCCAGGCCAGGCCAGGCCAGGCCAGGCCAGGCCAGGCCAGGCCAGGCCAGGCCAGGCCAGGCCAGGCCAGGCCAGGCCAGGCCAGGCCAGGCCAGGCCAGGCCAGGCCAGGCCAGGCCAGGCCAGGCCAGGCCAGGCCAGGCCAGGCCAGGCCAGGCCAGGCCAGGCCAGGCCAGGCCAGGCCAGGCCAGGCCAGGCCAGGCCAGGCCAGGCCAGGCCAGGCCAGGCCAGGCCAGGCCAGGCCAGGCCAGGCCAGGCCAGGCCAGGCCAGGCCAGGCCAGGCCAGGCCAGGCCAGGCCAGGCCAGGCCAGGCCAGGCCAGGCCAGGCCAGGCCAGGCCAGGCCAGGCCAGGCCAGGCCAGGCCAGGCCAGGCCAGGCCAGGCCAGGCCAGGCCAGGCCAGGCCAGGCCAGGCCAGGCCAGGCCAGGCCAGGCCAGGCCAGGCCAGGCCAGGCCAGGCCAGGCCAGGCCAGGCCAGGCCAGGCCAGGCCAGGCCAGGCCAGGCCAGGCCAGGCCAGGCCAGGCCAGGCCAGGCCAGGCCAGGCCAGGCCAGGCCAGGCCAGGCCAGGCCAGGCCAGGCCAGGCCAGGCCAGGCCAGGCCAGGCCAGGCCAGGCCAGGCCAGGCCAGGCCAGGCCAGGCCAGGCCAGGCCAGGCCAGGCCAGGCCAGGCCAGGCCAGGCCAGGCCAGGCCAGGCCAGGCCAGGCCAGGCCAGGCCAGGCCAGGCCAGGCCAGGCCAGGCCAGGCCAGGCCAGGCCAGGCCAGGCCAGGCCAGGCCAGGCCAGGCCAGGCCAGGCCAGGCCAGGCCAGGCCAGGCCAGGCCAGGCCAGGCCAGGCCAGGCCAGGCCAGGCCAGGCCAGGCCAGGCCAGGCCAGGCCAGGCCAGGCAGGCCAGGCCAGGCCAGGCCAGGCCAGGCCAGGCCAGGCCAGGCCAGGCCAGGCCAGGCCAGGCCAGGCCAGGCCAGGCCAGGCCAGGCCAGGCCAGGCCAGGCCAGGCCAGGCCAGGCCAGGCCAGGCCAGGCCAGGCCAGGCCAGGCCAGGCCAGGCCAGGCCAGGCCAGGCCAGGCCAGGCCAGGCCAGGCCAGGCCAGGCCAGGCCAGGCCAGGCCAGGCCAGGCCAGGCCAGGCCAGGCCAGGCCAGGCCAGGCCAGGCCAGGCCAGGCCAGGCCAGGCCAGGCCAGGCCAGGCCAGGCCAGGCCAGGCCAGGCCAGGCCAGGCCAGGCCAGGCCAGGCCAGGCCAGGCCAGGCCAGGCCAGGCCACCAAATCAGGCCAGGCCAGGCCAGGCCAGGCCAGGTGAGGCCAGGCCAGTCCAGGCCAGGCCAGGCCAGGCCAGGCCAGGCCAGGTGAGGCCAGGTCAGGCCAGGCCAGGCCAGAAATAGGCCAGGCCAGGCCAGGCCAGGCCAGGCCAGGCCAGGCCAGGCCAGGCCAGGCCAGGCCAGGCCAGGCCAGGCCAGGCCAGGCCAGAAGAGGCCAGGCCAGGCCAGGCCAGGCCAGGCCAGGTGGGGCCAGGCCAGGCCAGGCCAGGCCAGGCCAGGCCAGGTGAGGCCAGGCCAGGCCAGGCCAGGCTTGGTTGGGCTTTGAAATAGGGCCAGGGCAGGCCAGGCCAGGCCAGGCCAGGCCAGGCCAGAAAATTAGGCCAGGCCAGGCCAGGGCCAGGCCAGGCCAGGCCAGGCCAGGCCAGGCCAGGCCAGGCCAGGCCAGGCCAGGCCAGGCCAGGCCAGGCCAGGCCAGGCCAGGCCAGGCCAGGCCAGGCCAGGCCAGGCCAGGCCAGGCCAGGCCAGGCCAGGCCAGGCCAGGCCAGGCCAGGCCAGGCCAGGCCAGGCCAGGCCAGGCCAGGCCAGGCCAGGCCAGGCCAGGCCAGGCCAGGCCAGGCCAGGCAGGGCCAGGCCAGGTCCAGGCCAGGGCCAGG
>JAWCTZ010001341.1:0-20377 GCA_036850595.1 Rhyacichthys aspro | reverse complement strand
ATCTATATTAATGTTACATTCTTAAAACAGACCAATCAATATAATTGGGGCCATTGTTGAATTGTATTTCACATTGTATTTCACTGACTTGACTGTGTATTGTTTCCTGAAGGAGGTGATCCAGACAAACCTGACCAGTGCTGGTTCAGACCAGACTCCTGCCTCATCCATCTTCTATTTCATATTTCATCAGACATTTTACACAACATAGAATAATAAGCATTTGTTTGTGTGCATTACAGAAATCCTAATGTACTATATATTACAATTCATATTTTTACACCATACTTTCCACATGCGCTGTCATAGTTTGCAGTCAATTAAAAATGAACAATGCACGGCCTCATTTTTCATTTTATTGCACTTATTTTTCACACAACTTCCTAATTGTGGCCTGAGCATAAAATCCTTAAGTTTATTTAGGGTTCTCATTTAAGATCATTTTAAAACACTTTCAGGCAGCCGTTAAAGACATAAGTTAAGTTGTGTTAATAAATGGTACAAATCAGAAAAGATAAAGATTTGAAAAAAAATAAACAAACAACATATTTAATCTTTTCAGGTTCTGGTTGATGCTACCTTCAGCATTTAATGAGTCGGAGTAAGTTTTTATCAAATCAGGTTCATGTTAAATTATGACTAGACCATAGTCATTGTAAGTTTAAAGGCCATTGTGTACTTTCTTTAATTTCTACACAGTTACTACCCTGTGGCCGTTAGAGGAACTGCAGTCAGTGTCGTGCTCACTCTCAGGCTGCACTGCAAAAGCTTACTGACCGGGAACCGGAGTATTAGCGTCAACACAAACTCTTTACAGACTCATCACAGACTCAACACAGACTCTGAGATTTACTGGAGTCATGTTTACGGAGGAGGTAAGAAGTTACACTTCTGAAAGTTTGACAAACTTTATTTTGAGACTAAACTATACTTGACTCTCGGGACTGACACAGAGAGTGAACTCTTGAGACAGAGGCAAGAGAACGACTAATGTTTGACAATAGTATGTTTTATAAACACAATACAGTAGTTAGAGCAAACTCTGTGTGCTATATTATCGACTGTATGTAACGTTTGTCAAAAAAGCGTTGACAACGTTAGCATAGCTATAGCTAGCTTTTAGCACTAGCTCACGTAGTTTCCATCGAGACCCTGCAGTGTTTACACAGGAGTCTCAGCAGAATAACGGCAAAAGTTAGTGAATTTATCTCTATCAGACGAGATACGATACATAATATGTTACTATTACTGTTATTTTGCCGAGACATTCGAGCATTTCATTTTTATTTGATCAGCTAATGTCTAAACAGCTGCACTGTTCCTAAACCTTGTGTAACATCAGTGACAAGCACCAAAACAACACTCACTGACCTTATTTATTCTGGAGAAAAGAAAAATACATATTACTAAGTACAGGAGTTTTGCTTGTTTCTAGGTACCACTACTGTACTAACTTGGTCTGGCATTAGGTTGAGACAACATAAATGTAACCCCACTGTTTACCATTTCAGTTTATCCTTGTTTATTTTACTCTTGGTTCATTCAGAATACCTCTAACATGAAATTTGGCTCAATAAATGAACAAATAAGTCATATATTTTTATTGTTCTCTTCTCAGGACTCCAGCTCTGGAGTTTGAAGCTCTTGTGCAGGAGATCAGTGACTGCAGCATCTGTCTCCGGAGAAGGATGAAGTGCTCCAGATGAATGGAACTCGTCTGTGAGGGGGTTTTTCTGGATGTGCCGGAGAGAGTCACACCAGGACCAGCCGAACCCAACAGGGGTCAGCCAGCTCTGTGCACCTGCCTGAACTGCCCAGTCATACCAACAGATCTAGAAAACAAATGCTGCAGGAGGATCCAACAGGCAGACAGAGAGCATGAGTGGGATTTTTTTTATTTTTTTTTTTTAAAAAAAAAAAAGTTTATATAAAATTTTTCTTTTTTTTTTTTAGTTAGTTGGTTTTGTGTGTTGTTTATATATAGAAAAAATTATTTATATTTTTTTTAATATTTTCTTAGAAAATTTTTTTTTGAAAAGAGGGGGTTTTTTTGAGAGTGTTTTTTTTTTTTTGCTGTCCTTTGTTTTTGAGGCTGAAGTCATGTTCTAAAGAAAGAGAGAGAATAATAAGCATTGGTGTCATTTTTACGGTCTTAAATTTTTTTTTTTTATTTAATAAAAAAAAAAAAAAAAAAAATAATACAGATAAAGTTTGACAGGTAACAAACATGTCCACAGCATTGTAGATAAGTGCATATTGATATTATGATGTAAATAACAAAACAGGCTAGACTTCTCCACTGGAGCATGATACCTGAACATAACGGTTCCTTGTGAGAGACAGGTAAGGACTGTGGACATGTGGCTGACATACCTCATGCTGGATCTGCTGAGGGCCCACTCGTGCTCACCGCTGACGTGGTGGAGTACGCCTCAGCACAGAGCCTAAATATATTGAATTTAGAGTCTAAGTTACAAGGAATGATCACATCTGAGTTCATTTTTTATCTGAAATACTAACTGAAAACAAACTTACCTGTCAGATCCTGCAGTTATTGATTCAGGATGGTGTGGCAATCCTGTCTACTTTCTTGGTGTTTTCACTGTTTTCTCATAGCTGTAAACAATTCACCTATTGTTAGAATACAGGGAAATACAATATTTACAACAGCATTACTATTGACAGTGCCACTGTATTTTCAACAAAAAAAGAAAATATAACTACATTTTCATTGATCGATTACCTCCATGTTACTAACCAGCTTACCATTTGATTATTAGTTACCTAACATACAAATAAATGCACAACCACATATGTTTACTTTATTTGTATATACGCTCTATTGTGTGTCATACTGTGTATCACAACCGAGACAAGCGGATGTGATTTTCATTACAATAAACAGTCCGACTTGTAAATAATCATGACATGAATATAACGAGGTAACCAGTGAAAGACGTGTGGTAGAGTTACCTTTAGCTCGTCTGTGATGACAGTTACATTCGGTCTAACAGACAGTTGTAACGTTAGTGTAATGGCTCGCGTTTTCTGGTGTTTATTTAGCAAACGAGCCAATGTTAGTGTAACTCAAAAATGCCACACAGAGTTAGCATTAGCTGCTGTGTGAAGACAGCCGATAAGTAAGAAAAGCTAGGACTGCACATTTGTCAGATTCATAAGCCTCGGAGTCAGGATCATAACGAAGTTATGGTCTGAAGGTATTTAATCCATTCAAAACACAAACTTGTTTAGAGACGTTGCTGTTAGCTAGTTAGCATCCCGTTTCGGAAGCATGCTATTGTTATTTAGCATTAGACAACTGATAACAAAGCATCACAAGATATTTTACATGGTCAGTGATGATGTCTTACCTTCTGAATGAAAAGAAAGCCGATTCTGGGTCTGTTTTATCCCCAGAGCAGTTCTTCGCTCTCGCGGCCGACTCTGGCTCGTCTTCCTCCGGCGCCGGTCACACTCCCGTTTGGGTCTGCGGGCCTCGCTCGATAAAACGTTCTTTGTTTTTAATGTTTGCGGGAAGTTTGTGTCGGTGTCCGGGTTGTGCTGTGTTGCTGTGCTGGAGGCCGTTCAGGGTTTTTGTGTCTGCAGAGTCCATCTCAAAACTAACGCGAACTAATGCCGCTGACTGTCATGGCCGCCGCGCAGGAAAGTCCAAGACCAAGGAGACGATAACGCGCACGACGTCACATCCGCCTCGATTTCACGGGAATCCGACCGAATACTACTCAATGAAATGAGGCTACAGGCTTATAGAGGCAACCAAGTTGGATACTTAAAATGTTATCCTTCTCATCACAGCATTGACAGGCTGACTTCTGGGCAAATAAAAGCCTTATTTATTCTTAAAATCCTACACATAGCTCCTTTAATGATAAGACATATAAGATATAATATAATACAACTGCTATTTGTGACATCTGCGCAGAAAAAAGACACATGAGGCACAACCACAGAGAAAAAATCCAAGAAAATCCAAAAGTGTGGACGGTGAGCATGAGCAACACCAGGATAATCACTGTCGTCTCAGCCGCTGCCCCCTGGTGGCCTGGAAAAAAACACATTATTCAGAAAAGACTAAACCATGATTGAACCAGCACTAAACAGGACTAAAGCAGGTCTTAGCCAGGATTAAACCAGGACTAAACCCAAGACTAAACCAAGACCAGACAATGGCTTCAACAGGACTTAACTCAAGACTCAAACTGCACTAAACCAGACTAAACTACCACAAAACAAATAAAGCATAAATAAAACCAAGACTAAATCATGTAAAGTTCACAGAAAATTCAAACGGGACAAATGTATGTCCAAAAATAACAACAAATTCTCTAAATTCTCCTTTAAATGGTCAGAATTCAGGTGAGAGCAGTACCTTACAGTAGAAGTAGAGAGCAGGGATGTATATGAGCTTCAACAGGAGGATGAGCGCCACCCTCAGGATCAGCTCTGAAACACGGGCTGCAATCAGTAAATGTTATATTAATGACTCTAATCTGTCTAAAAGCTAATGCAGGCTGATATAACCAAAAATAAAATCCTGATTTTGAATAAAATGATATTTAACAATCTCAGTATTCTCCAGTTTGTCTCACCTCCTCAGACGACTGCTGTGAACAGAATATATGTCAGATAATGCTATGGCACTTGGAAGCATGCTTGCATTGAAAAACCACAAACATTATGATGGATTAAGAGTTTTTGGTGCATAAATACTTGTTATATTCCTAAGAGAAACTGTTTGGTCAATTACATGGAATGTCTTGAGAAAAGCATTTTGAGAAACGTAGTTACAGCCACTAGCATGTGTTAGAAAACAGTTCAAAACAGGCTACAAATCAAATAAATGACTGAGCAGCCAATGAGCAACAGATGATCACACATTAAAGTCTTTTTTAATCACAGCTTGTGATCTGTTACTGCAGAGGCCTGTTGCTCAAAGCTGGTTCAGGTTTTGATCCAGGTAAGTTCAGGTTTAGTTTGAACAGTTTTCTGGCTCCAGAAGGAGGTTTGGTTTTGTGCAGGTTTCATTGCCATGGTAACAGCTCTGGAGCAGGTTTTATTCTGGTTTAGCATCCACAAAACCAAACTGAGGCCTAGTCCACACGTAGCCGGGTATTTGGGAAAACGAATATATTTTTATGCGTTTGGGTCTTTCATCCACACGTAAACACAGTATTGCGTCACTAAAAACAATCATTTCTGAAAACTCCGACCGAGGTGAAGATTTTGGAAAACTTTGTTTTTGCGTTTGCGTGTGTACATAGGAAAACAGAGTTTTAGGTTCCCCAACGTCACAGCCTGCGACAAGTCATGCATCAACGTCACATGTGTGACTGAATACACTGCCACGTACAGGCTTGGCATGTGTACAACAGCGCTGAAAGGCGTATTTATGCGGGTTTGTGTAGATGAAAACTTTTTTGAAAACGGCCTGATGTGTACCGAATTATTTTTGAAAACAGGGTGGGGGGGGTTCGTTTTTAAAATACCCGGCTATGTGTGGACTAGGCCTAAACCAATCAGCTGTGAGCAAAGTCACATCGATCTGATGTCAAATGTTTTTGATTCAACCTTTTTCATATTTCAAAGTGTCTGTGGAGGTTCTCATTCACCCAGGACATATTCAAGAAAAGAATTTTGATAAACCTACGTCCTGATGCCTTGTCAAAACCTTTTCTAGCCATTTTCTATTTATTTTTGCTTGGCATTTTTTTCCTGCACAAAAATGATTTACATGACTCTTTAAATTGGTCTCATTCTCAGTGTGAGCCGATTAAAATGACCCTCTTAAACCTTACACATTTATACAACCAGCTTTTCTCTTTCTCCTGTTTTGGCTGTGACCTGTTGCTTCCTGTTTCTCTGCAGAAAAGCTCCACCTCCTTTTTCCCTCCAGGTTGAATCCTATTGACTGTTCACTTCACAGACACGCTCAGTTATAATTGGATATGGTTTAAACCTGAGCTGAAAGAAAGCTGAACCAGCGTCGAGCAACAGAAACTTAACCTAGAACCTATTCACTCTGAGACACTGAATCTGAACAGAGTTTGAAACCATATGTGATTATAGACATAAAGTTCCAGAATAATCCAGATACAAATTTGGTTTACTTTATATGATCTGCAAACCACTGAGACCAACACTAGAGCCAGGGTTGTTGAGATGGAGCTAAAGTTACCTCCGAGAAAGAGATAGAGGGTCTGGCTCTGAGAGGAGAAGTTGTGGGAGAAAACATGGAGGTGATAAACACAGGTGTAGCCTCCTTTGTGGGCGGAGCCAGCATCAGAGAACAGGAAGTGGGCGGAGTGATTGACAGCTGGCAGGATGTGGTTCTGAGCTGGGTCCACAGTGGGAGAGATGAGCTGGAAGGAGCCTCCTGGAAACTGAGGTTGGACAGAGCATGTGACGCTGAAGTCTGAGCCCAGCAGCACCCGGAGCCCCTGCGGCTCGGCCTGGGAGACCCCGTCAGCAGAGACCCACAGAGAGATGTTCGGACGACTCAGTAAATCTATGAAAACACACATAATAAACCACCATCATTTGAGAAGAATTGATAATATAATCCCGCTTTGTCCACAGTTGTTATTAACTATTGTTCAGACTGCAGCTTCTTGTTAGCAGCTAAACTGCTGCTGTTAGCTGTTAACAAGAAGCTGCAGTTATTTCTTTAGCTGCTAAAGGAATAATATAATTTGGTCATCTTCATAATCCCTCCTACTGAATGCCCAGCTGGTCACAAGCAAATAAAAAAAACCTTAAGGCCGCTGGAATCTTTATATAAAAGGGACCTTAAAATTCTTGATAAAAAAAACTGATCAGTATCACCATTGTCACATATCAAATATATATGCCTTGCTTAATTTTGATAATTTCCTTTCCTTCTCTGAGGTCCAACTGGTGTACAAGCTAATCCACAATCTAGCACTGCCACCCTTCAAGAACTTTATTCACCTGACAACTAGGGTAACAAGAAGAACCACCAGAGGGCAGTGTAGTATCCCCAGCAGCAAAACGGCTTTTGCGCAATCAGCTTTCTCTTATACAGCCAAAAAAAGGGAATCAAAAGAGGTAAAAACCTGGTTATTATCGAACCAGTCATGTATGCACTGAACCTCAAATTGCTTTTTGCAACAAGTATTGTATTCTTTGTCTATTGTTAATAGCTAGCTAGCACTATATGTTAATGTGTACAATGGTGAATATAATGAATGAATGAAGATAGCACTAGAGTGCTATCTTCATTCTTCATTAATAATTACAATTAATATATTAATTTTACTCATATTAGAACTTATATGCAGTAGAAGAACAAATACTGCTAAAGATTTGCCATTAACAGACTGGCTTTACTTCTTTGTGTGCCAACAAAAACTGCAATACAGTATATCCTTTAAACCAGGGTGCCCACACTTTATCGGCTTGTGAGCTACTTTCAAACTCAGTAGGGTCTGAGATCTACCTATAGATTTCAATTATGTATATACTTTACATCTTATTTTATTTTTTTTCTGCATGCCCTTAGCTTATAGCTTATAGTTTTATATATATTTTATTATCAGTATTTTATGTTTCATGTTGCACTACAGCACTGAGAAAAATTCCTAGTCTGTGAACCTACACTGACAATGACAATAAAATCTTTCTGATTCTGAAGGGCTAAGAGCAGAGTCTTTTAATCAAGTTTATTACTATAATTTGATAACTAGTTCAATAAAAGTAGACTATAATAAAAAATGTGCATAAAACATGTTCAACTTGATAAAAAGAAAGAAAGAAAAGACTTTTATCTCACATCACTGCAGCTGATTTATTATGGACTTACACTGGCTACTTAAATGTCATTACCACAAAAACCTGTCATATTGTTCAAAATGATCATATTAGTATTACATCTCGCACTTAAACATTATTTGTATCAGTTTGGTGAGTGACAGGAGCTCCATGGTAACGCTCAGGGGCAGGGCTTCAGCTTTAGACAAAAGTGACCTCTTATGGCTCAATATCTAACAACAACAAAGTACTTCATGGAGGATGGAAACAGATTGGACAGATAGGATAATAACATTATGGCTGTACCGGTCTCCTCTACATCTTCCTTCGAGTGTGTGCGGGGCTCGCACTGAGCCGCTGCGCCGCCGCCCGAAGCTGTGTGCTAAAGCCACGGAAACTGGAAACAAGTGACCGAAATGCGGCTGGTGTGGTCCTGGTGACTGATATTATTTTGCTGTAACTCATGAGTACCAACTCCCGTGTTGCTACATGTGCGCATTCCCCTGTAATGATGAATCCATCAGACGGTCGGTCGTTCCTTGCATCAAACCAGCGCTAAATACGAGCAAGACATTACACTGTATTTAGGGAGGTAGGGCTCCTCGATCGACGTAATGGGCAACCCCTGATATACTGTATAACTCACGAGACAGGAATCCAATGTGAGGAGAAATCTCGTGGTATTTTGATCTCGCGAGAACTCATGTCACGAGATCTCGTCACACCCCTAGTGTTTACATTAAAAGACCGTAGCTTTCTTAGAAAATATAGCCGGCTTTGGCCTTTCCTATAAAGTGCTTATGCATTTATGGACCAGTCCAGCTTGTTGTCCAGATGCATTTATAGGTGAACACTATTTCAATATCTTCTCCTCTGATGGTCACAGTTTGAACTAGGGGTGTATTGCGCCTAAAGTCAATGCCCATCTCTCTCATCAGTTCTCTATAAGACTCCTGTATTCCTCTTCCTGTCCATTTTTGATGCAAGCCACTATTGCTGAGTATTTTTGAATGTGGCGGGACTCAGAGGTATAATTAGCACTTTATAAACCTAGCACTTTACAAAATATGTTTACATAGATGTGAATGATATTTGCTGCTATACATAATGTTTATAAATATGATTGCTTTGTTTATCCCACACCATTCCTAATTATTACAATATTAAACTTGAACATACCACCTCTACACCATCTGAGGAACTGAAGTTCACTGGCATCACACATTCACTCACAGCAGACGTCCTCCTGACACAGGCAGGTGAGACCGACCACACAGGTGTATCTGGGAAACGTACTCCAGTTTCTCCAGAAACAGCTGAACCACACTCCAGCTCTCGACACACAGCAGCTGTAACCTTCAGGTCCCAGAAATCATCATAAATGAAGCCTTCATGCCCTCTTCTCCACTCTCCTCTGTGTCTCAGCTCCACAGTCCCTGCACAGCGACTGGGCTGTCCCACCAACCTGACACCTCCTGGGTCTAAACAGAGACAGAGGTCAATAGAAAAAGTGATAGAAAAATCTTTTCTCCAATAAGAAACAGTGTCGCAGGATTCCAGGTTAATAAGATTTACTTGCAGCAAGGAGTCAATACAATCACAAAAGGTAGTATAGCATTGACTGACTACACAGAGTCAGTACTTTGATTAAATACAGAAGAGTGGGCAACGCCCGAAATACAGAGCAATAGGTCAGAATGACATTGTGTAGAAAGAGATAAGGAATGAAACATCCTATTATTTTGGCTCATAACCAAACATTCTTGTTCACTTCCAGTTTCTCACATAAAACACCTCTCCACTCTCAGGCAGCTTTGTGACAGTTAAATATCATTTTTCCAACAAAAAGATAAACAGGTGTAGAAAAAACCCTTTTACCTGAGCAGGTGAGGTCCACAGTTTTTCCAGATGAGCAGGTGTTCCCTGAGCTGGACCTGGTACAGTCCATCAGAGCAGACTCATGGCCCTCACACTGGAACGTCTGCCCCAGAGGAGCCCACCCCTCTCCATAGAGCGCCCCCTGGAGGAGAGAAGGAGCCCCACAGCCCAGCTCCCTGCAGACCACCTCTGCATCCTGCAGGTCAAAGTCCTCTTCACAGACTGAGGTCCAGGACTGGTCCCAGTGGACCTCCAGTGATCCTGAGCACAGACTGGGTCCATGGAGCAGCCTCACAGAGTCTGAGGACACAGAGAGAGACTGAATAAAGACAGACACAGAGTCTGAGGACACAGAGAGAGACTGAATAAAGACAGACACAGAGTCTGAGGACACAGAGAGAGACTGAATAAAGACAGACACCAAGTCTGAGGACATTGATTTATTTTTTTGTTAAAAAGGCAAAATAATAAGAATAATTTAATATTAATATGTAGAGTTACCTGAACAAGTGAGGCTGATGATGTCAGGGTGGATAGAATTAAAAGTTACTACAAGTTCCTTCAGTGTTGTTGCCGACTGACGCCACATGGGGGCGATTGACCAAAGATCACCTAAAGAAGAGGTTCCAATTTTCATAGAAACCACAGAGCCACAGTCCAAACGATGACACATTTCTGCTGCTGTCCTCAGGCTCCAGTCATACATATGCACTTCTCTCCATTCATCAAGGTGTTTCAGCTCCAGAGTCCCATCACAGCGACTGGCTCCGCCCACCAGCCTGACATCATCAGGGTCTGACAGGGATCAGCACATGTTAAACAAAAGTCCAGAGTGAACAGAACAGAGCAGTCCTCTTTGTGTGTGAGACCTATAGAATACATCAGACTGTCTGCAGTAACTCACAGGAAGGTCAGTGCCACCAGGTGCAGGTGAGGTGTGCAGTATTTATGAATATAGCAGCTGAGAATTGAACCAGATCACATCACATCTTTCTGAATTAATGTCTGAGAAACTATACTTTTTAGTTTAAGGAACTATGTTCAGGAAAGGACTTGGATTTAACCAAATGTTTAGCAGTGTTTGGAGAATCAGACTGTACTAACCTCAGCAGCAGGAGCAGCTCTGACAGATGCCTTAATAATTCAGGTCAGGATTGGGTTTAACATCAACATCCACAACATCATTCAATTATGATCGTTTACCTTAAACGGGGCGGGCTTTATGCAATGAATCATAAAGAAGAGAAACTAGTCTCATTGTTGCTTACGTCAGGTTGTTTTTCTGATTGGTTTAATGTGCTCCATTTGTCCCGCCTCCTGGAAATTAAACTGGGATCAGATGAACCAGAGTAACTCTTTGAACGGAATAGAAAAAGAATAATAAGAAAAACAGTTTTAATAGACTCTCCTGGCCTATCGCCGGCTCAGGTCTAATTAGGATGGTTGGATAGGCTGGGGTTTAGTGACCCTCATCAAAAACACATCTAGACACTTACTGCATTAATCCACTCACAGTGGACAGCCACTGCAGAGACGTGCTCAATTCAAATTTATAATGGAGTTTTATACAGAGATTATACTGTAAGGTGTCTAAATGAAATGTGGTTTTGTTACTTAATACACTAAGTAAATTCTTACCCAAAAGAATTAAAATAAAGAGCTCACCTGAGCAGGTGAGGTCCACAGCTTTTCCAGATGAGCAGGTGTCTCCTGAGCTGGACCTGGTACAGTCCATCAGAGCAGACTCATGGCCCTCACACTGGAACGTCTGCCCCAGAGGAGCCTGGCCCTCTCCATAGAGCGCCCCCTGGAGGAGAGAAGGAGCCCCACAGCCCAGCTCCCTGCAGACCACCTCTGCATCCTGCAGGTCAAAGTCCTCTTCACAGACTGAGGTCCAGGACTGGTCCCAGTGGACCTCCAGTGATCCTGAGCACAGGCTGGGTCCATGGAGCAGCCTCACAGAGTCTGAGGACACACAGAGAGACTGAATAAAGACAGACACAGAGTCTGAGGACACAGAGAGAGACTGAATAAAGACAGACACAGAGTCTGAGGACACAGAGAGAGACTGAATAAAGACAGACACAGAGTCTGAGGACACAGAGAGAGACTGAATAAAGACAGACACAGAGTCTGAGGACACGGAGAGAGAGTGGATTCACAGATTTATTTTTTAAATCATCAGTTTAGTAACACTGTAGTTAACAGATAACATTTCAACATTGGGCGTTGCATCAAAAATGTGCTGCTAATCTTGATGTACAACAGTCTTGGTGTTATGTCATGTCAACAGACTACAGCACCATCTTGTGGTTAATGGACACGTTACAGAGAGTATTTATCTTCACCAGAGCCACTAACAACAACATACACTGAGCAAACTGCATTTACCTGAACACTTCAGCTCCAGACCAGATGACCAGACGTTCACTATGGGGTCTAAACAGTTCCTCAGTTCAGGCTCTTCACAGTCAGGTCTGATAAACGATGTCGTTTTTTCTGGACTCCTCTTTGTTGCTATAGAAACAGCAGATCCACAGTCGAGGTCCATACACACTCTGTTTGCAAACTTCAGGTGAGCGTCAAGTGTATACACTGGTGTCCAGGTTAGATCTTTCATTATCTCCAGTTCTCCATCACAGCGACCTGCTCCTCCAGTCAACCTCAGCCCTGAAGGATCTGAAGAAAAGAGGAAGTCAGAAACTATGAAAAATGCAGCACTTTATTATTTACAATGGGTATGAATTATTTATTTAAAGTGACAGGAAGACAGTGGACAGGCAGTATTTTTTTTACCTGTCGAGCTGTTTGCAGCCAGGATCCCTGCACAGAACAAATAATAAAATAAAAGTTCAGAAATGTATGATTCAGTGAAAGATGTCTCTTAAAGTCTGGCTGCTCCTGTTATGTAGTTTTAGGAAAATAAAAGCACACATTTGTGTCTCATGGTATGTCTCATCAGTATCAGAGCCATGGATGTATTATAGAACATCCATGATCAGAGCTCACACACAAAGTGAGCAGTATTCCTCCATCTTTAGACTTACCGGAGCTGCAGAGGGACAAAAACACAGTTAGAACTCTGTGGTCCATGTCCAGGTCTGTCTCAGGTCTGTCTCAGGTCTGGATCAGACACATATGTATAGTCTCACACATACACTTGTATGTTTTTGCACAAACACTTCTATCGAGTTTAGATTTAGATTTCAGATCACTTATATTACTATTAATTTTCTAGTTTATAATTATTTATTTTTGTGAGTTACACTCGTCCAAATTGAGAGGCTAAACTAGTCACAACAACTGCACTGATGCACCAGGAAGACTGAACTTGTGGAAATATGTTGCAATGAAATGTTGATAAAACAGGAAGCAGACTATTATTCTATTGAATAATATTGAAATAACACAGCTGTAATACACAAAAGTCATCTCCTCAAACAAATAATACATCAATTAGAAAGGCAATGGCATTATTCCAGCTCTGAGGAGTCACTCAGGGCCTGGAGAAATAGTCTTTTAATTTATAGGCAAACCTTGCGTAAGGCTAGAACTAGGTATTATTCAACGCAAATAAAAGAAAATAAGAACAATTCTAGGTTTCTGTTCAGCACTGTAGCCAGGTTACAAAATAAAAGCACACATTTGTCATACATGGAATATTTTTATGAAGACTGTAACATCAAGTCAAACACCTGCTCTGTTTGATCCAGACTTTTGAGACTTTTCTGTTTGATCCTAAAATAAATCTTCAGGTGTGAAAGCTCCAGGACCATGGTTTGGACCAAACAGCTGCTCTTTGGTCTCAGTCTGGACCAAACTGAACCAAGGTCCAATTCAGTTGTGAAAGAGTTTAGGGACCACCCCGATCTGAGTCTAGTTTTTATCACAATCACTGCTGTTAGTTTTGTCGGTAAATTTGATGGTAAATTTTTGTTTTTAGTCAACAGTCATTGGTTTTATGTTATGAATGTTCCTTTTTCAAGACTCCAAAGATGTATTTGCAGAAGAATGTGATAAAAATTATTTTACAAAACTAAGTGGTTAACGCATGTTTTATCTCTAAAACCTCAGTGGAAACAGGAAACACACAATCAACACTTTCAATCTAAACACATCTGAGTTTCGTTTTTTTTTTTTTTTAAACATGTCCCTTTGCGTCATTTACTTTAGTAAATTCAATGTTAATATTATTATTATTCAACACTTCAAAACTACTACAATTAGAGTTTTTTCTGTGTTCAAATCTCACTCAGTAAATAAAAAATAAAAGCCTTGTTCACACTGATACTTGAAGTATTTGAATAATCTTTGGGTTTAATCCTGAGAAAATAACGTTAAAGGCATTCACTAGTGACACAAATAGACACTAATTCTTACAAATAATCTCTGATGTGATTTTAAAGAGATATAATTTGCATAAAGACTGGTTTTATCTACATTAATATGACTTTGACACACATTTCCGTCTCATCAGTATCAGAGCTCACACACAAAGTGAGCAGTATTCCTCCATCTTTAGACTTACCGGAGCTGCAGAGGGACAAAAACACCGTCAGAACTCTGTGGTCCATGTCCAGGTCCAGCTCAGGTCTGGATCAGGTCTGGCTCAGGTCTGGATCAGGTCTGGCTCAGGTCTGGCTCAGGTCTGGATCAGGTCTGGAGTCTTGAACGGTTGCTTCACATGGGGCTAGTCTCTGAGTTGGTCACATGTAGCTATATCTCTGTTTTAAATCTAAGAGCCTCCATCTTTGCTGCTTTTTCAGAGACAGGGCTGTGCACTGGATTAAAAAACACTGCGCTCTAAAAACCTGTGGAAATGGAAACTTGAGCATCATAAGTCAAAAGATTAACAGTTATAAGCTCAACAAAGGTCTGTTCAGCTGAGAATTTGAGTGGATGCCATAAAAGACGTACATTTGATTCATGAACCAAACCCATCCACTTAAAGGGGCCATGTGTAGGTGTCCTGCTCTCCTTGTGTGTGTCCAACGCAATTTAGCAGTAGGCCTAACTCCACTTGAATGAATACGTGAGTCAGGATGTAGCTTCCTTAGCTCCACTTTATTTGAATGCACCACGTACACGTTTCAACATGGAGTAAAACTGTAGAAAAGAAATAAAGTAGCTACTATTACCATAACATCATTAACAAAAGGTAAATGTACAGAAAATTTAGTATAGTGCATGTCTACATTCCCGTAAACCAACAAAGACCCATTGGCATATTATAGCAAAACAAATTCACATCTACCATTAACGTTCCCCACAAATAAGGCTTAAAATACATACTGCTCCTAAATATTGTTCAAAACTTACAGACGGTGGTGTCGATGGCATAAACAGAAGGCAGATGGCTGTGGATGAACTTCCCCTCATGTGGCTTACTGAGAACTAAACAAAAATGGCTGACTTCCTGTCAAATGCCCAAACTAGCTTTCAAAATAAAAGACTCCAATAAATAAACTGAGACTAAATCAACATAAAGCACTTATATTACATATAACAAAATTAAGGGCAGAACACTCCCCGCCTGGTGTCTGTTAAGATACCACTTATTAATACTTAAACCATAATATATACCCAATCACTTCTTAGTCCTTGTTCTTTAGAAGCATAACAACTTCCGTTACAGGCCTGAGGAACTTCTTAACCGCTTCATCCTTGACGATCTGGATCTCAATTTTGCGGACCTTTCCGTCACTGCCTGGGAAAGTGTTAGTTACGAGAGCCATGGGCCAGTCGTTCCGGCATGTACGATCATCCTTCAGCAAAACAACATCACCCTTTTCGATGTTTGGGCTCGAGTTTTACCATTTGCGACGAAGTTGTAGTGTCTGCAGGTATTCGCGTTTCCAACGATTCCAAAATTGGTCAGCCAATCTTTGAACTTGGCGCCACTGTTGCTTATACAGGTCCTTCTCAGTGAATTTCCCTAGAGGAGGTGGAACATTTTGCTTTTGAGTGAGAAGCATTGCTGGGGTAAGTATCTGAGGGACGTCTGGATCTGAGGAAATTGAGACTAGAGGTCTCGAGTTGATGATGGCTGTTACTTCTGCCATTAGGGTGCACAGGACCTCATGAGACAAACTGGAGGACGGAGTGCGCATCAGCATTGAGTCTAAGATTCTCCTTGCAACTCCTATCATGCGCTCCCACGCACCGCCCATGTGCGAGGAGTGAGGTGGGTTGAAATGCCACGTGCACCCTTGATTATTAGCATACCTCTGGACTTCTGTCTCCGTCATTACTTTGTGGAACTCTAGCTCTCTGCAAGCACCAACGAAATTGGTTCCACAGTCTGAGTGTAGCTGTTTAGAAGGGCCACGGATCGCGAAGAATCTTCTCATAGAGTTGATGAATGAAGAAGTGTCTAAGGAATCACTTCTATGTGGACTGCACGTGTGCTCATGCAAGTGAAGAGTACAGCCCAGCGCTTACTCTGAGCCATTCCTCCTCTTGTGCGCCTGGCTGTCACGACCCAAGGACCGAAAACATCCACACCGGTGTAGGTAAAGGGTGGTGAAGTGCTCAGTCGTTCTTGCGGGAGATCAGACATTTTCTGCTTTTCTCTTTTCCCACGAAGCTTTCGACAGATGACACATGCATGAAGAACAGCACTTATGCATCGCTTGCCACCAATTAGCCATATGCCAGCAGCTCGGATGGCGCCTTCAGTGAAAGTCCGGCCTTGATGCTCAACCTGCTCATGGTAGTGTCTAATGAGCAACTTAGACACATGATGTTTGCCTGGCAGAATGACTGGATGCTTTTCCCGGTCGCTCAAGTCAGCCAGCTTCAGCCTACCGCCAATCCTTAGCAGACCGTCCGAATCTACAGTCGAATTTAGCTTAGTCAGCGAGCTTCTCTTGGAAATGTTGGCTCCCTTAGAGAGAGCGTCTAATTCCTCAGGGAAGGAGGCTCTTTGTACAGCAAGGAGGATTACTATCGTCGCTTCGGACAACTCATCAGCGGTGTGAGGTTTTGGACACCAATGCCAACCATTACATCCACTGGTATTTTGGCTTGTTGACTTGAAGGAATGAACAACATGAATGAGTGTGGTAACTGCTCTTCGCAAAGACCTCCAGGAAGAGAATTTTGTGAATCTTCCAGGACCCAGTAGCTTGTCCCTTTGACTGGTGACACAGCTTCTTATTTGTGGTCGGATTTCTATATCAGCATCTGGATTAATGAGCTCAAAAATCTCTCGTTGCTCGCTGGTTGTCTGTGACTTGCATAGGAATGCTGGACCTGTGAGCCAATTGGTTCTAGAGAGCTGTGAGGCTTGAACGGACCTAGAAGCATGGTCGGCTGGGTTATGCTCTGTAGGCACATACTTCCATTGGCTCGGTTCTGTGGACTGTCGGATTTTTTGTACCCTGTTGTGGACGTACACATAGAAACGTTTGGACTGGTTATGAATATAGCCCAACACCACTTTACTGTCACAGTAGAAGGTAACTGCATCGAGTTGGATGTCGATCTCTTGAATAATGACCTCAGCCATTTCAACGGCTAGAACTGCCGCACATAGTTCTAATCTGGGAATGGTGGGTTCAGTCGGAGGTACAAGCCTAGCCTTTCCAAGGATGAACCCCACATGGATTTCACCGTTCTCATCTGTTGTCTTGAGGTATGCTACCGCACCGATTGCTTTGGTCGAAGCATCTGAGAAGATGCATATCTCTTTTCGACGAGCGTTGTGGCAGGACGTGGTAGTATAAGTTCGAGGAATGCGAAGATGTTGCAACTCTTGTAAAGAGTCTCTCCATGTTTCCCAAACATTACATTTGTCTTGCGGGAGTGGGCTGTCCCAATCAGTTCCATCCAAGGTTAGCTCTCTCAGCAACGACTTGCCTTGAATGGTTACAGGAGCAACAAGGCCGAGAGGGTCGAAAAGACTGTTTATAGTGGAAAGGACGCCGCGTCGCGTAAACGGCTTGTCGCTTACGGATACTTGGAAGGTGAATGAGTCCATTTTGACGTCCCAACTCAAGCCAAGGCTTCGCTGTGTGGGTATTGTGTCTCCATCCAAGTAGAGATCTTTAATGTCCTTTGCATGATCCCCTACAGGAAAGGCTCTCAAAACTTCAATGCTGTTGGACGTAATCTTGTGAAGTCTCAAGTTCGACTCTGAGAGAGATGTTTGGGTTTTCTGGAGCAGGGAAATAGCCTCTTCCTCTGTAGGTGTGGAAACGAGACCATCGTCTACATAGAACTCGCGCTCAACGAAGTGTCTAGTTTCCGACCCGTACTGTTGTTCTCCTTTCTTTGCAGCTCTTCTGAGACAGTACGTTGCCACAGCTGGAGAAGGGCTGTTGCCGAATACATGAACCCTCATCCTGTATTCAACGATGTCCTTGCTGGGGTCATTACCTCGGTACCAGAAGAAGCGTAAGTAATCTCGGTGGTCTTCCCTCACGATAAAGCAATGAAACATCTGTTCGATGTCGGCCATGACTGCTACTCGCTCTCTCCTGAAACGAATGAGGACTCCCAAGAGACTGTTATTCAAGTCTGGCCCAGTGAGTAGCACGTTGTTCAGTGAGATGCCATTGTATTGCGCGCTTGAGTCAAAGACAACCCTGATTTGGTCGGGTTTCCTGGGGTGATAGACGCCAAACATTGGCAAGTACCAGCACTCTTTTCCTTTTGGCAGTGGGGGTGCTGGCTCCGCGTGGTTGTTATCAAATATCTTGCGCATGAAGGCAATGAACTGGTCTTTCATCTTTGGTTTACGCTCTAGTGTGCGCTGTAGCGAAGAGAGACGGGTTATAGCTTGCTCACGATTGTTGGGCAAAGGCGGCCTGGGAGACTTGAAGGGAAGAGGAGCCACCCAACTATTGGACTCGTCCTGGAAAACTTGTTTGTCCATTATTTGCAGAAACTGTCCATCCTCTATAGAGAAGGCACGCTTGTCATCGTCCGCTGTTCTTGCGAAGACTGTAAGGCCGAGTGAGTCGTTATCCACAATATCAGTATGTCGACTATGAGGGAGTCTATTGACTAGACTGGAGTTGCTTGTTTGCTTGAGATGGACGTGGCTCATACAGGGTCTGAACAATGAGGGTCTTCCATCCTCTAGAATGTTCGTTTTACAGCTTTGGGCAAAGGGCTTATGGACCTTTCCCAGGCACACATCACCCACTAACACCCATCCAAGGTCGAGCTTTTGTGCGAAAGGAGCATCTCCGGGACCGTTGATCTGCTGCCTCACCTTGTGAACCCGAAGAATGTCCCTACCGAGCAGAAGAAGGATCTGTGCATTGTTGTCCAGTGGTGGGATTTCACTGGCAAGGCTCTTGAGATGCGGGTGATGGAGAGCAGCCTCAGGTGTCGGTATTTCGTCACGATTGTCTGGCAATTCGTCACACTCGATCAGCGTTGGGAGCGGAAGGCTAACACAACAATTGACAGCTTTGATTTGATAGCCGTTAGCTCTCCTGCCAGAAGTCGCAGCTAAGCCGGCACACGTCTTTAAGGTGTAGGGATATGAGCCAGCCTTGATTTTGAATAGGTCGAAGAACTCTGACCTGGCTAAAGATTTGTTGCTCTGGTCATCGAGCATAGCATACATTTTGATAGCTTGTTGTGGGTGCTCTTTTGGATAGACTTCGACAAGACATATCTTGGAACAGGATTTTGATTTAAAGTGATCGCCACAGACTTTAGTGCACAGAGGGCTTACGACTGGTTCTGGTGCAGCATCCTCCTTTTCAGACTCCCCGCCATCATCTGTTGGGGGATTTGACGCCTTGGTGGACCATTGTGGTGGGCCAGGATGAAGAGCTGTGATGTGCTTAACACTGTCGCACTCATCACATTTCAGGGTGACTTTGCAGTCACGCGCGAGATGAGAAGTAGACGAACAGCATTTAAAACAGATGCCTTGATCTTTCAAGTAGGCTTTGCGTTCCTCAATTGTCTTTAGCCTGAAGCCACGGCACTTCTTTAAAGGGTGGGGCTTTTTATGGATTGGACATTGCTTAGCCACATCATCTTTATCTGTTGCTTCAGTGCTTGGTGACGCAGCGGAGAAGACTTTGGTTTTATGCACTGAGACTGGGGTTCTGAAATTTGTGTGACGTGAGATGGGCTTTTCTGTCAGAAGACTACTTCCAGAAAGAGCAAAGCTGGGATCGTTTCTTGTTTTAGCTTGGTAGCAGATGAAGGACGTAAAAAAGGAAAAAGGGGGATAACCGACCTTATAGTCCTCTTTATACTTTTAACTGAGGCTCCATCTTGAGGGGGCTTTGGGCCTTTTGGTCTTGCACCTTCGTGGTGTGCTTCATCTATATTTGTTGACATAGCTTGCTGCCGTAGTGTCGTTTAGCCAGCTGTGTACCGTCTTTTTACTGTCCTGCTCTCCTTGTGTGTGTCCAACGCAATTTAGCAGTAGGCCTAACTCCACTTGAATGAATACGTGAGTCAGGATGTAGCTTCCTTAGCTCCACTTTATTTGAATGCACCACGTACACGTTTCAACATGGAGTAAAACTGTAGAAAAGAAATAAAGTAGCTACTATTACCATAACATCATTAACAAAAGGTAAATGTACAGAAAATTTAGTATAGTGCATGTCTACATTCCCGTAAACCAACAAAGACCCATTGGCATATTATAGCAAAACAAATTCACATCTACCATTAACGTTCCCCACAAATAAGGCTTAAAATACATACTGCTCCTAAATATTGTTCAAAACTT